>JAXIVJ010005632.1:0-10000 GCA_036785665.1 Chirona hameri
ATATATATATATATATATATATATATATCTACAATTCGTATATCTTGGATTTTGTATAGCAGCGACCTAAGGTCGGGTCAATTTCGTGACCTCCAATTATAGGTCAATGGGGAAATATTCAAATGTTGCCTATTCCAAGGATACGCAAGATATCAGTCTAATTCCTTTGGATCATGTTAGTATAGCCCATTATTGATGACCTAGGTGCCATTTTTGTTCAGTGACCCCTACAGGGTCATCCGAGGTCATCCGAGGTCACCAACAGTTGTATGTCAATAACTCTAGACATAATGACGATAGAGAAGTGAAACCGACACCAATGTGTTTGTCTCGTCGAGGTACGTCTTCCCATATACAACATGACCTACTTGGGTCACCACTTGACCTTGACCTGAGGTCAAATTTTGAAGTTGACCTAACCTGGTCAACACTAATGAGTCGAAGCGCCTTGACGAGACAAACACGATGGCATCAAAATTATTGCCTTGTCGTTATTAGGTAAAAACCTATTCGTGAAAAACTGTTTGGGAAAAAAATAGCCTTTTTGACATTTGATGAGCTCTGGAGCCTAAACTATTGACCTGAGCTAAAATCTGAGGACACCTTGTCGATTGTATGTTTCAAGAACTTTCCATTGCTGTTTTCTGTTTCTTCCTAGCTATCATAGCTCCTGTGATATCTGGAAGTTTCTGGAGCGGAGTCCTAAAACTGGAAAATCTGACATTTGGTGACCTCTGGTGACCTCAATATTGGCTTTAGGAAAACAAATCTGAAGTACTTTCGAATAAGCTTGTCGAGAGCTTTCGAACGCGCTTTTCCGCGTCTTTCTAGCCCTTTTAGTTTTCAAGTTGGAGGGGTGTCTAAACACAACACAACACCCCCCCCCCCCCCGCACGGCGAAGGTGGCGCCGAGCACCGGCACGGCGCGGGTTAACAGCACAACTGTACCCCGACATACAGCACACGACATGCAGGCTACGTTAGCCTGCATAATTCAGCGCAGCCCTCAGTTCAGTGCTGACCGCGGAGTGACGGGTCGGCGCGGAGTGACGGGTCGGCGCGGAGTGACGGGGCAGCGCGGAGTGACGGGGCAGCGCGGGGAGTGACGGGTCGGCGCGGAGTGACGGGGCAGCGCGGAGTGACGGGGCAGCGCGGAGTGACGGGTCGGCGCGGAGTGACCCCGTCAGCGCGGAGTGACGGGGCAGCGCGGAGTGACCCCGTCAGCGCGGAGTGACGGGTCGGCGCGGAGTGACGGGGCAGCGCGGAGTGACGGGTCGGCGCGGAGTGACGGGTCGGCGCGGAGTGACCCCGTCAGCGCGGAGTGACGGGGCAGCGCGGAGTGACCCCGTCAGCGCGGAGTGACGGGGCAGCGCGGAGTGACCCCGTCAGCGCGGAGTGACGGGGCAGCGCGGAGTGACCCCGTCAGCGCGGAGTGACGGGGCAGCGCGGAGTGACCCCGTCAGCGCGGAGTGACGGGTCGGCGCGGAGTGACGGGTCGGCGCGGAGTGACGGGTCGGCGCGGAGTGACGGGTCGGCGCGGAGTGACGGGTCGGCGCGGAGTGACCCCGTCAGCGCGGAGTGACGGGGCAGCGCGGAGTGACCCCGTCAGCGCGGAGTGACGGGGCAGCGCGGAGTGACCCCGTCAGCGCGGAGTGACGGGTCGGCGCGGAGTGACGGGTCGGCGCGGAGTGACGGGGCAGCGCGGAGTGACGGGGCAGCGCGGAGTGACGGGTCGGCGCGGAGTGACGGGGCAGCGCGGAGTGACGGGGCAGCGCGGAGTGACGGGTCGGCGCGGAGTGACCCCGTCAGCGCGGAGTGACGGGGCAGCGCGGAGTGACCCCGTCAGCGCGGAGTGACGGGTCGGCGCGGAGTGACGGGGCAGCGCGGAGTGACGGGTCGGCGCGGAGTGACGGGTCGGCGCGGAGTGACCCCGTCAGCGCGGAGTGACGGGGCAGCGCGGAGTGACCCCGTCAGCGCGGAGTGACGGGGCAGCGCGGAGTGACACCGTCAGCGCGGAGTGACGGGGCAGCGCGGAGTGACCCCGTCAGCGCGGAGTGACGGGGCAGCGCGGAGTGACCCCGTCAGCGCGGAGTGACGGGTCGGCGCGGAGTGACGGGTCGGCGCGGAGTGACGGGTCGGCGCGGAGTGACCCCGTCAGCGCGGAGTGACGGGTCGGCGCGGAGTGACGGGTCGGCGCGGAGTGACGGGTCGGCGCGGAGTGACGGGTCGGCGCGGAGTGACCCCGTCAGCGCGGAGTGACGGGGCAGCGCGGAGTGACCCCGTCAGCGCGGAGTGACGGGGCAGCGCGGAGTGACCCCGTCAGCGCGGAGTGACGGGTCGGCGCGGAGTGACGGGTCAGCGCGGAGTGACGGGTCGGCGCGGAGTGACGGGTCGGCGCGGAGTGACGGGTCGGCGCGGAGTGACGGGTCGGCGCGGAGTGACGGGTCGGCGCGGAGTGACGGGTCGGCGCGGAGTGACCCCGTCAGCGCGGAGTGACGGGGCAGCGCGGAGTGACCCCGTCAGCGCGGAGTGACGGGTCGGCGCGGAGTGACGGGTCGGCGCGGAGTGACGGGTCGGCGCGGAGTGACGGGTCGGCGCGGAGTGACCCCGTCAGCGCGGAGTGACGGGGCAGCGCGGAGTGACCCCGTCAGCGCGGAGTGACGGGGCAGCGCGGAGTGACCCCGTCAGCGCGGAGTGACGGGTCGGCGCGGAGTGACCCCGTCAGCGCGGAGTGACGGGTCGGCGCGGAGTGACGGGTCGGCGCGGAGTGACGGGTCGGCGCGGAGTGACGGGTCGGCGCGGAGTGACGGGTCGGCGCGGAGTGACGGGTCGGCGCGGAGTGACCCCATCAGCGCGGAGTGACGGGGCAGCGCGGAGTGACCCCGTCAGCGCGGAGTGACGGGGCAGCGCGGAGTGACCCCGTCAGCGCGGAGTGACGGGTCGGCGCGGAGTGACGGGTCGGCGCGGAGTGACGGGTCGGCGCGGAGTGACCCCGTCAGCGCGGAGTGACGGGGCAGCGCGGAGTGACCCCGTCAGCGCGGAGTGACCCCGTCAGCGCGGAGTGACGGGTCGGCGCGGAGTGACGGGTCGGCGCGGGGAGTGACGGGTCGGCGCGGAGTGACCCCGTCAGCGCGGAGTGACGGGGCAGCGCGGAGTGACCCCGTCAGCGCGGAGTGACGGGTCGGCGCGGAGTGACGGGTCGGCGCGGAGTGACGGGTCGGCGCGGAGTGACGGGTCGGCGCGGAGTGACCCCGTCAGCGCGGAGTGACGGGTCGGCGCGGAGTGACGGGTCGGCGCGGAGTGACGGGGCAGCGCGGAGTGACCCCGTCAGCGCGGAGTGACCCCGTCAGCGCGGAGTGACGGGTCGGCGCGGAGTGACGGGTCGGCGCGGAGTGACGGGTCGGCGCGGAGTGACGGGGCAGCGCGGAGAATCTCACCTCCGGCGAAGAGCGCTGTGATGATGGCCTCCCAGAAGTCGGAGAGGTACTGCATGTCATGTATGATGGTGCCCGAGACTCTCAGCATCGGGCAGAGCAGAACACAGGAGCTCTCCTCCTCCACCTGGGGACAGTGCAGAACACAGGAGCTCTCCTCCTCCACCTGGGGACAGTGTAGAACACAGGAGCTCTCCTCCTCCACCTGGGGACAGTGCAGAACACAGGAGCTCTCCTCCTCCACCTGGGGACAGTGCAGAACACAGCTCTCCTCCTCCACCTGGCGACAGTGTAGAACACAGGAGCTCTCCTCCTCCACCTGGGGACAGTGCAGAACACAGCTCTCCTCCTCAACCTGGGGACAGTGCAAAACACAGGAGCTCTCCTCCTCCACCTGGGGACAGTGCAGAACACAGGAGCTCTCCTCCTCCACCTGGGGACAGTGCAGAACACAGCTCTCCTCCTCCACCTGGGGACAGTGTAGAACACAGGAGCTCTCCTCCTCCACCTGGGGACAGTGCAGAAAACAGGAGCTCTCCTCCTCCACCTGGGGACAGTGCAGAACACAGCTCTCCTCCTCCACCTGGGGACAGTGTAGAACACAGGAGCTCTCCTCCTCCACCTGGGGACAGTGCAGAACACAGGAGCTCTCCTCCTCCACCTGGGGACAGTACAGAACACAGGAGCTCTCCTCCTCCACCTGGGGACAGTGCAGAACACAGGAGCTCTCCTCCACCTGGGGACAGTGCAGAACACAGCTCTCCTCCTCCACTTGGGGACAGTGCAGAACACAGCTCTCCTCCTCCACCTGGCGACAGTGTAGAACACAGGAGCTCTCCTCCTCCACCTGGGGACAGTGCAAAACACAGGAGCTCTCCTCCTCCACCTGGGGACAGTGCAGAACACAGGAGCTCTCCTCCTCCACCTGGGGACAGTGCAGAACACAGCTCTCCTCCTCCACCTGGGGACAGTGTAGAACACAGGAGCTCTCCTCCTCCACCTGGGGACAGTGCAGAACACAGGAGCTCTCCTCCTCCATCTGGGGACAGTACAGAACACAGGAGCTCTCCTCCTCCACCTGGGGACAGTGCAGAACACAGGAGCTCTCCTCCACCTGGGGACAGTGCAGAACACAGCTCTCCTCCTCCACTTGGGGACAGTGCATTCCAACTAGAATATGTCTTGCTTGAACTGCAGTGTGTCTACTAGGGTGGTCCTTAAACTCGGAAGTTGGAATGTGCTACCTCCCAACCCGGGGATTTGTTCCATCACTAAAGACAATTATGTGGGTAAATTTGTTTTGAAATCGAATGATATTTTCCCGGAGCTCAACGACCTTGCAGTTTTACCAGATTGTCATATTGCATGTGTAGTCTGTGGTTAGGTGGGGTCAGCGGGGTCAGGTTAGGTTGGGTCAGCAGGGTCAGGTCAGGTCAAGGCGCTTCGACTCATATTAGTTTTGACCAGGCTAGGTCAACTTAAACATTTTACCTCAGGTCAAGTTGAAGTGGTGACTCAAGTAGGTCATGTTGCGTATGGGAAGACGTGCCTCGACGAGACAAACACATTGGTGTCGGTTTCACTTCTCTATCGTCATTATGTCGAGAGTTATTGACATAAAACTGTTGGTGACCTCGGATGACCTTAGCTGACCCTGTAGCGGTCACTGAACAAAAATGTCACATAGGCCATCAAGAATGGCCTATAATAACATGATCCAGAAGAAATTAGACTGATATCTTGCGTATCCTTGGAATAGGAAGCATTTGCATATTTCCCCATTAACTTATAATGGGGAGGTCACTAAATTGACCCGACCTTAGGTCGCTGATGTAACAAATCCAAGATATACGAATTGTAGATATATATGATCTTATGAAATCCCGTAAGTGTAAAACCGATCATCCAAAAACTGTGACCGCGGTACGACCACAAGTTGTTTTGGAGGTGGGGCACGTGACCTGGTCTGGTGACCTGACCTGAGATGACCCGAGGTATTTCTTCTAAACATAATGTGAGCAATTGATGCCCGAACAGCTGTGCCAAAAACGGCGGCGCTGCGCGCCGCCGTTTTTCCGATATCCTCGAAAAACCTGAGGGGGTGTCCAAACACCCCCCTCCCCTGGCCCGGCGCGGGTTAGGTGAGGTCACCATGGTCAGGTTAGGTGGGGTCAGCAGGGTCAGATTAGGTGGGGTCAGCGGGGTCAGGTTAGGTGGGGTCAGCAGGGTCAGGTTAGGTGGGGTCAGCGGGGTCAGGTTGGGTGGGGCCGGCAGGGTCAGGTTAGGTGGGGTCAGCGGGGCCAGGTTAGGTAGGGTCAGCGGGGCCAGGTTGGGTGGAGTAGGCGGGGTCAGGTTGGGTGGGGTCAGGTTGGGTGGGGTCAGCGGAGTCAGGTAGGGTGGGGTCAGCGGGGTCAGGTTAGGTGGGGTCAGCGGAGTCAGGTAGGGTGGGGTCAGCGGGGTCAGGTTAGGTGGGGTCAGCGGGGCCAGGTTAGGTGGGGTCCGCGGAGTCAGGTAGGGTGGGGTCAGCGGGGTCAGGTTAGGTGGGGTCAGCGGAGTCAGGTTAGGTGGGGTCAGCGGAGTCAGGTAGGGTGTGGTCAGCGGAGTCAGGTAGGGTGGGGTCAGCGGGGTCAGGTTAGGTGGGGTCAGCGGAGTCAGGTTAGGTGGGGTCAGCGGGGCCAGGTTAGGTGGGGTCAGCGGAGTCAGGTAGGGTGGGGTCAGCGGGGTCAGGTTAGGTGGGGTCAGCGGGGCCAGGTTAGGTGGGGTCAGCGGAGTCAGGTAGGGTGGGGTCAGGTTAGGTGGGGTCAGCGGGGCCAGGTTAGGTGGGGTCAGCGGAGTCAGGTAGGGTGGGGTCAGCGGGGCCAGGTTAGGTGGGGTCAGCGGAGTCAGGTAGGGTGGGGTCAGCGGCGTCAGGTTAGGTGGGGTCAGCGGAGTCAGGTTAGGTGGGGTCAGCGGGGCCAGGTTAGGTGGGGTCAGCGGGGCCAGGTTAGGTGGGGTCAGCGGGGCCAGGTTAAGTGGGGTCAGCGGGGTCAGGTTAGGTGGGGTCAGCGGGGCCAGGTTAGGTGGGGTCAGCGGGGCCAGGTTAGGTGGGGTCAGCGGGGCCAGGTTAGGTGGGGTCAGCGGGGCCAGGTTAGGTGGGGTCAGCGGGGCCAGGTTAGGTGGGGTCAGCGGAGTCAGGTAGGGTGGCGTCAGCGGGGCCAGGTTAGGTGGGGTCAGCGGGGTCAGGTTAGGTGGGGTCAGCGGGGCCAGGTTAGGTGGGGCCAGCGGGGCCAGGTTAGGTGGGGTTAGCGGGGTCAGGTTAGGTGGGGTTAGCGGGGTCAGGTTAGGTGGGGTCAGCGGGGCCAGGTTAGGTGGGGTTAGCGGGGTCAGGTTAGGTGGGGTTAGCGGGGCCAGGTTAGGTGGGGTCAGCGGGGCCAGGTTAGGTGGGGTCAGCGGGGCCAGGTTAGGTGGGGTTAGCGGGGCCAGGTTAGGTGGGGTCAGCGGGGTCAGGTTATGTGGGGTCAGCGGGGCCAGGTTAGGTGGGGTCTGCGGGGTCAGGTTAGGTGGGGTCAGCGGGGCCAGGTCAGGTGGGGTCAGCGGGGTCAGGTTAGGTGGGGTCAGCAGGGCCAGGTTAGGTGGGGTCAGCGGAGTCAGGTTAGGTGGGGTCAGCGGGGTCAGGTTAGGTGGGGTCAGCGGGGTCAGGTTAGGTGGGGTCAGCGGAGTCAGGTTAGGTGGGGTCAGCGGGGTCAGGTTAGGTGGGGTCAGCGGGGTCAGGTTAGGTGGGGTCAACAGGGCCAGGTTGGGTGGGGTCAGCGGGGCCAGGTTAGGTGGGGTTAGCGGGGCCAGGGGACCCGGACGCTGGCTCCCTGGGCACCGCGGGTGAAACCTCATGGTCGGTTGAGCACTGGGTAAATATTATTATATTTCAAAATACATTTACACAAAGACGTTTCTCTAGTAATGAAACCATTCCCGGGTTGGGAGGTGAAAATTTGCTTACTTGAAATGTTTACCCCCTACGCAAGGACCACCCTAATGTCTACCTTCCAATACATTAGAGAAAAAAACTGGGGATTAACACCGGAATAACCAAGCGACACATTTATCATGGCATTGCTGGTAGTGAGTCGCTTGTGACTCGGGACGCTCATAAGTCCTAGGTATCCGGTGGTATATCACCCAGCCCATGTAACCAGGTGTCAGGTGTCCTTCCATTTAACCAGGGGTCTGGTGTCCTCCCCATTTAACCAGGTGTCCGGTGTCCTCCCCATTTAACCAGGTGTCTGGTGTCCTCCCCATTTAACCAGGTGTCTGGTGTCCTCCCCATTTAACCAGGTGCCGGTGTCCTCCCCATTTAACCAGGTGTCTGGTGTCCTCCCCATTTAACCAGGTGTCCGGTGCCCCCATTTAACCAGGTGTCTGGTGTCCTCCCCATTTAACCAGGTGCCCGGTGTCCTCCCCATTTAACCAGGTGCCGGTGTCCTCCCCATTTAACCAGGTGTCGGTGTTCTCCCCATTTAACCAGGTACCCGGTGTCCTCCCCATTTAACCAGGTGCCGGTGTCCTCCCCATTTAACCAGGTGCCGGTGTCCTCCCCATTTAACCAAGTGCCCGGTGTCCTTCCCATTTAACCAGATGTCCGGTGTCCTTCTTCCCATTTAACCAGGTGTCCGGTATCCTCTCCATTCAAGCAGGTGTCCGGTGTCCTTCCCATTTAACCAGGTGTCCGGTGTCCTCCCCATTTAACCAGGTGTCCGGTGTCCTCCCCATTTAACCAGGCGTCCGGTGTCCTTCCCATTTGACCAGGCGTCCGGTGTCCTCCCCATTTAACCATGTGTCCGATATCCCCATTTAACTAGGTGCCCGGTGTCCTTCCCATTTAACCAGGTGTCCGGTGTCCTTCCCATTTAACTATGTGTCCGTTGTACTCCCCATTTAACCAGGTGCCCGGTATCATCTCCATTTAACCAGGTTCCCGGTGTCCTCCCCATTTAACCAGGTGCCCGGTGTCCTCCCCATTTAACCAGGTGCCCGGTGTTCTCCCCATTTAACCAGGAGCCCGGTGTCCTCCCCATTTAACCAGGTGCCCGGTGTCCTCTCCATTTAACCAGGTGTCCGGTGTCCTCCCTATTTAACCAGGTGTCCGGTGTCCCCATTTAACCTGGTGTCCGGTGTCCTCCCCATTTAACCAGGTGTCCGGTGCCCCATTTAATTAGGTGTCAGGTGTCCTTCCCATTTAACCAGGTGTCCGGTCTCCCCATTTAGCCAGGTGCCCGATGTCCTCACCATTTAACCAGGTGCCCGGTGTCCTCCCCATTTAACCAGGTGTCCGGTGCCCCCATTTAACCAGGTGTCCGGTGTCCTCCCCAATTAACCAGGTGTCCGGTGTCCTCCCCATTTAACCAGGTGCCCGGTGTCCTCCCCATTTGGACAGGTGCCCGGTATCCTCCCCATTTAACCAGGTGCTGGTATCCTCCCCATTTAACCAGGTGCCCGGTGTCCTCCCCATTTAACCAGGTGTCCGGTGTCCTCCCCATGTGACCAGGTGTCCGGTGTCCTCCCCATGTGACCAGGTGTCCGGTGTCCTCCCCATTTAACCAGGTGTCCGGTGTCCTCCCTATTTAACCAGGTGTCCGGTGTCCCCATTTAACCTGGTGTCCGGTGTCCTCCCCATTTAACCAGGTGTCCGGTGTCCTCCCCATGTGACCAGGTGCCCGGTGGCGCGTGCGACTCACCCATTTGACGAGCCGCGGTGCGCAGAGGTTCTGCAGCGGCGGCGGAGTGCGGGAGCCGGCACACTGCAGGAGCTCCCTCATCAGAGGCACGGCCTCTCGGAACCCCTCCTCGGCAGACACTGCCGACACGAATACACACAGCCGGTGTCAACAGTCGGTGTCAACAAACACTCGCACTGTCAGCCCTCAGTTACACACAGCCGGTGTCAACAGTCAGTGTCAACAAACACTCGCATTGTCAGTCCTCAGTTACACACAGCCGGTGTCAACAGTCAGTGTCAACAAACACTCGCACTGTCAGCCCTCAGTTACACACAGCCGGTGTCAACAGTCAGTGTCAACAAACACTCGCATTGTCAGCCCTCAGTTACACACAGCCGGTGTCAACAGTCAGTGTCAACAAACACTCGCATTGTCAGTCCTCAGTTACACACAGCCGGTGTCAACAGTCAGTGTCAACAAACACTCGCACTGTCAGCCCTCAGTTAAACACGCACTGTCAGTCCTCAGGTAAACACGCACTGTCAGCCCTCAGTTAAACACGCACTGTCAGTCCTCAGTTAAACATGTCTCACGCAGAAGAAGCGTGCCAGTATCTGCGCACACCTCCCACGGCATCGAGTCTCACGCAGAAGAAGCGTGCCAGTATCTGCGCACACCTCCCACGGCATCGAGTCTCACGCAGAAGAAGCGTGCCAGTATCTGCGCACACCTCCCACGGCATCGAGTCTCACGCAGAAGAAGCGTGCCAGTATCTGCGCACACCTCCCACGGCATCGAGTCTCACGCAGAAGAAGCGTGCCAGTATCTGCGCACACCTCCCACGGCATCGTGTCTCACGCAGAAGAAGCGTGC
>JAXIVJ010005632.1:15000-20000 GCA_036785665.1 Chirona hameri
GTTAATGAAGCACTAATACTGAATGTTTCGAGACCCTAAAACATTAATCTTCAATCATGCCAGGTAAAATGACAGGCATCAACATCACTTGGCATTCAGTAGCCGTGTGTACAGTGTGTGTTCACCCTATTATTTGCACAAAGTGCTCTCAAAGGTATAATGCATTTCCCACATAAGCAAAAGTGAAATTGTAAGCAAAGATCAAGGTCAAGGTCAGGTCACAAAAGGTCACTATTGGCAAGAGGTCTACGAAAGCCATGCGACATATGTTGAGGAAGAGGCGGAGCCAGGCTCCTGTTTTGGGGAGGGTGTTAGGAATGCGGTTGTGCGGCGCATACTTCCTTCGTAGTTTGCGGTGCAATAAATGCGTCCGAAACATTTTCAATGCAATATACATCATACATACTGGGAATGTACATGGTTTTTTGGCAGAGGCGCACTCAGGTAGAAAAAAAAATGGGAGGCGATACCCTCTCTCAAATTAAGTCCAACTTCAAATTAGTAAGATCATAAAAAGCGTTACTCGCATGGTGCCCCCAGGTTGTTTTCCTGGATCCGCCTATGCGCAATGTATTTAATTTAACAAATTACAGCAAGTAATGTCCACATGTGACGTTCATGTCGTCCCAAACAATCACGAACAGCAAATCAGAAAATCCCCCCCTCATTTTACATCCCCTGAATACGCCTATTATTATGTATTTTGGTATTTATCTTTTGATATATCGAAAACCAGCACATATGAATCTCAAAAACGCTTGGGGCATGAAAATCGGTCAAACCACATGGCCGCAATGACTTTAAAAAAAAAATAAAAAAAAGTTTCGTATTTTTGCCCCCTGAAAAGAAAAAAATATTTTTTTTAAAGAAAAAAATCGGGCCCCTAAAAGAAATATATTGTCATCACGAATCGAATGGCGTTTTCCCCATCGAAATCGACCGAGCGGTTCTCGAGATCTCGGGGGGGGGGCAGAATCTGCCCCCGCAGGTTAACGTAATTTTGGACGCCAGCAGGGAATAGGGTTAACTAGGACTTCATAATTTCATCATCCTCTCTCACAACATTTCTACATATAATGGCAAAAAGAAAATGATGTCAACACAGGTAATACAGGATAAACCATCGGTCATCCAGAAGTGGCGACTGCGGCTGGCTGGTTGGCACGTTTAGTGTAAAATAACTTAATGAAAATAGGTTAAAATGCTTGAAACATTTAAAGCACGTTCCCATGTAACCAATAATGCATCATTTCATCTAATGACCAGTCCAGGCTGTTACTCGCGGGCAAATTTGGTTTGCATACCGCTCATTCTTTTTCTCGGAAAGCCCTTCCGCATTATTAAAACAAAGCAATTTGTTTCCAATTTAAAAAGTACTTCATAAAATTACTTAGCAAAGTTGTCAGTAACTTCCAAAAAAGTAGAATATGGAGAGTATTGTATAAAATAAACAAGTGTATGGCTAAGTTCAGGTTTACATATATCTAATAATAATTGACGTTTGTTCTTTCAAGGTCAAACTGTTTGAACGTTAATATAATTACCGAGCGGGCGCGAAGCGCCCGTGGGGTTTCTCGTCAACTTACTAGACAAATTTACATTTGACCCGGCCCGACCAGGCCGTACAGACGCTTTTCGGAAGCTAATAACTTTGCAACCACTGTACCGATGGAGATCGGATTTTCACCATTGGATAGCTACATCAAATTAATTTTACTTTGAATATGTTTTACTCTGATGTGGGTGGTAGCAAAGCACGTGGCACGTGCGCCGGCGAAGCCTTCCATACATAGTCAACGAATATTGATCTAAGTATACATTTATACGATGAAGCATGCAGCGCTCAGGACGCTGCATGCTTCATCGTGCAGCGTCCTGAGCTGCACGATTTTCTCGAATCCCTTTTGGCGGATTCGAGAAAGGAGATCATGAACAATCTAATACCAGTAAAGCGCCGTAGTTGGCGATGAGCGAGCGCGAAGGAAATGTATGGGGAATTTCAACTCGACCGGGCAGGTATTTTATGAGATACAAAAAAGGGTGCGCACGTGCAGAGGCACCCACCTTTGACTTGTGGGAAAGTGGGGGCTGAGAGGTCCCCAACCACACACCAAATTTGAACAAAATCGACTCGGCCGTTCCAGAGATATAGAATAGGGGTGTGCACGTGCGCACGTGCAAAGCCATCCCACCCCTGACTTGTGGAAAGGCGGCGGCTGAGAGATCCCTAACCACACATCAAATTTGAACACAACCGGCTCAGCCGTTCCTGAGATACAGAATAGGGGTGTGCACGTGCGCACGTGCAAAGGCACCCACCCCTGACTTGTGGGAAACTGGCGGATGAGAGGTCCCTAACCACACACCAAATTTGAACACAATCGGCTCAGCCGTTTCTGAGATATAGAATAGGGGTGTGCGCACGTGCAAGTCACCCCACCCCTGAGTTGTGTAAAAGTGGCGGCTGAGGGGTCTTGAACCATACACGAAATTTGCACATAATCTGCCCAGCCGTTGCGGAGTTATTGCGAGAAAATACTTTTGAACACCCCTCACGCGGCACGCGGCACGCGCAGTAGTAATCACCCACATGAGTCGGCACTGGTCTCAAACAGGGTAGGTTAGATAAGGCTGCTAAGCAAAGAAGTCCGCTCGTCAATCGGGCGTGCGGTTGCAGAGAGCTTCTCAAAAGATTCACCACGGGCCGGGTCGGGCCGGGCCGGGCCGCTCATAGTCAGATTTGTACCATACACCACGGAAGGACAAGCGAGCGCGTAACAACTTAATTTAGCTTTACCAGAGCGCGCCCGCTCGGTCATCGCCCAAAAAGGCGTTTTACTGGTTTATAGTTAATATTTATAGTCACTATTATAGTCTGTCACTATTTTTAACTTTGAATATCAATTATCATGGCATCAACGATGCACTAAGATAAGTATCGAAGCTAGTTGTTCGCCTTACAGTCGAAAAGATACGATAGCATCATAGTCATATAGTGCACAATCTTCCAAAGCATATGCCAGGATCTCGATGGATTCATCTTCCTCATTCCAAATGATCATAGGGTATAACTTACTCAGCATTACGAATAACTATATAATAACTATGTAATGTGTCGAGAATAACTGAGTAATTTCCCGTCAGGAATGGTGTTGAGCAGCACCTAGACATCCCCGACATACGTCGGGACCTCCCCCCGAATCCCCGTCCTCTGCCGACTCCTCGGCTCCGGCCCGGCTCACACCAGCCACACACGGACCGCCAGGCTGGAGAAGCCAGTACCAACCCGGTCCGGCCAAGGTCACGTCGTCCAGAGCTGCATCCCGACAGCAGCGCGTGCCGCCGAGCGACGGCACCGAACCACCTGCATCGCCCGACACCACCGCCCGGCCGTCAGGCAGAGAAAATCACCGTGAAAAAAAAAACACAAACAGAACACAGACAGAACAGGATGCTATTAAATCTGGACACACATGGACGCAGCGCCGATCACTTGTCTGCGTCTCACCATCCCAGTACGACGTCGGCCGCGGTCCGCTCTGCCCGTACGGCGGACCCGTGGCACCGCCTCTGCACTGCGCGAGGCCCCGCCACGGCGGGCGGACGGCGAGGCCCGGCCACCGCGGACGGCTGGGCGGGCGAAGTTTGGCGAGCTCGCGTCGCGGTAGTGACGGCCAGTCGTCTCACAACAATGGCACGGTGCGGAGACCGGCGGCCGGGCGTGCCGGGCGTGCCGGGCGTGCCGGGCGTGCCGGGCGTGCTGGCCGTGCTGGCTGTGCTCGGGGTGGTCGCCGTCAGGGTGGTGACCCCCGAGGTGCAGGTGCGGCTCGGACACGTGACACAGGACGAGGCGGAGCTGCTGGTCGTCAAAACTAACTCCACCGCCAGTCAGGTGAGGCCCGGACGGACGGACACAACAATGCTGGGTCTAAGATGGTAGAATAACTGGCATACGGGACCCACAACGCAGGTGATCATGGTATCATGGTAAACCTATGATTTGCCGTGGTTTGCTTCTCCGAGAAAAAAAACTCTGTTTGCTGGCCTTTTGCGAAACGTCAAAGCAAACGAGTGAGCACCGTTCAGCTGTGCTGGTAGCAATGCACGGCGTGTTTTTCACCGTCCTTTTTAATGCAGGTCTCATCAGCACCTCAGCGGGATATTTCCGAGTCGCTGGCAATGGGCTAGGTGCTGGATCGCAGGGGCGCAACAATCACTGCCAGCGCCGTATTTCGGCTATCGTCTGCTTACAGCGTCCGGACGGAATGGTACACTGACTTAGTGCCGAACCGACGCTACCACCGTGCGAAAATGACTTGTTTTTACCCTCCAGTCCTAGCTTGCTTGCGAGGAAAAGTTACGTCGATTAAGTTATGCAATAGTTTCATGACCGTGTTTGGTGAGTTATTCGACTCCAGAGTAAGACGGTCGCGGGCTCGCTGCCCACGTGGATGTGTGTTTTGTTTTCGTTCGAGGCAGGTTGTGGTGACGCTCACCAGATGGCAGGAGAGTGTCGACTTCCAACAGCGCAAGGCACCCCTCGACCCCAACGCCACATCGGAACGCAAGACACTGCTGTTCTCCAATCTGGATAGAGGCACAGAATACAGGTGAACCCAGATTGGGAATGCCTTTGATGCTTTCCGAACAGTGTTTTTTTTTTCATTGTTTATTTTACACATACACCATTCGTACCACCACATGAACATTAACCCGCGCACTGCAGGGGGTTTGCGCCGAACACGAACTGCAGGGGGGTTGATTTCCGCCCCCTCCCCCCGTAAGATCTCGAAAACTACGCTACGTAGCGGCAAGCGGAAAACGGCGTTTGATAGCTTGATACAAGTTCTATCGAAAGTATTTCAGTATTTTTTTAGGTCAGGTCAAAATTGAGGTCACCAGAGGTCATCAAAGGTCAAATTCTCCAGCTTTTCCTGTTTTAGGACTTCGCTCCAGAAATCCCCATATATCTCGGGAACTATGCTAGCTAGAAACAAACG
>JAXIVJ010005632.1:25000-72524 GCA_036785665.1 Chirona hameri
GGTGTTCCTCTCAGACGGGCCATTACTGTGGCGAACACATGATGTTCCTCTCATACGAGCCATTACTGTGGCGAACACCTGGTGTTCCTCTCAGACGGGCCATTACTGTGGCGAACACATGGTGTTCCTCTCAGACGGGCTATTACTGTGGTGAACACCTGGTGTTCCTCTCAGACGGGCCATTACTGTGGCGAACACATGGTGTTCTTCTCAGACGGGCCATTACTGTGGCGAACACATGATGTTCCTCTCATACGAGCCATTACTGTGGCGAACACCTGGTGTTCCTCTCAGACGGGCCATTACTGTGGCGAACACATGGTGTTCCTCTCAGACGGGCTATTACTGTGGCGAACACCTGGTGTTCCTCTCAGACGGGCCATTACTGTGGCGAACACCTGGTGTTCCTCTCAGACGGGCCATTACTGTGGCGAACACCTGGTGTTCCTCTCAGACGGGCCATTACTGTGGCGGACACCTGGTGTTCCTCTCAGACGGGCCATTACTGTGGCGAACACCTGGTGTTCCTCTCAGACGGGCCATTACTGTGGCGAACACATGATGTTCCTCTCATACGAGCCATTACTGTGGTGAACACCTGGTGTTCCTCTCAGACGGGCTATTACTGTGGCGAACACCTGGTGTTCCTCTAAGACGGGCCATTACTGTGGTGAACACCTGGTGTTCCTCTAAGACGGGCCATTACTGTGGTGAACACCTGGTGTTCCTCTCATACGGGCTATTACTGTGGTGAACACCTGGTGTTCCTCTAAGACGGGCCATTACTGTGGTGAACACCTGGTGTTCCTCTCATACGGGCTATTACTGTGGCGAACACCTGGTGTTCCTCTCAGACGGGCCATTACTGTGGCGAACACCTGGTGTTCCTCTCAGACGGGCTATTACTGTGGCGAACACCTGGTGTTCCTCTAAGACGGGCCATTACTGTGGTGAACACCTGGTGTTCCTCTAAGACGGGCCATTACTGTGGTGAACACCTGGTGTTCCTCTCATACGGGCTATTACTGTGGTGAACACCTGGTGTTCCTCTAAGACGGGCCATTACTGTGGTGAACACCTGGTGTTCCTCTCATACGGGCTATTACTGTGGCGAACACCTGGTGTTCCTCTCAGACGGGCCATTACTGTGGCGAACACCTGGTGTTCCTCTAAGACGAGCCATTACTGTGGCGAACACATGATGTTCCTCTCATACGAGCCATTACTGTGGCGAACACCTGGTGTTCCTCTCAGACGAGCCATTACTGTGGCGAACACCTGGTGTTCCTCTCAGATGGGCCATTACTGTGGTGAACACCTGGTGTTCCTCTCATACGGGCTATTACTGTGGTGAACACCTGGTGTTCCTCTAAGACGGGCCATTACTGTGGTGAACACCTGGTGTTCCTCTCATACGGGTTATTACTGTGGCGAACACCTGGTGTTCCTCTCAGACGGGCCATTACTGTGGCGAACACCTGGTGTTCCTCTAAGACGGGCCATTACTGTGGCGAACACCTGGTGTTCCTCTCAGACGGGCTATTACTGTGGCGAACACCTGGTGTTCCTCTCAGACGGGCCATTACTGTGGCGAACACCTGGTGTTCCTCTAAGACGGGCCATTACTGTGGTGAACACCTGGTGTTCCTCTCACCATCCAGCATGCGACACATCGACTCAGCATTTTTCCTCTCGCATATACGAATGACGCGAGCAGAAGGAACCAATGCAGCACCATAGGCGCTGCTCTACCGTAAACACAATACGGCCAGGCACGAAGGCGACGTGACTGGCAAACTGGCCGCCGACTCCACAACAGCCCGTGTATACAGCCCGTGTCGACTGCAGCCTGCTGACCGACCTTCCCGGCAGCTGCTGGTACGGTCGCCAGGTAAGTAACCGTGAGTTTATACACCCTCTGTCTCGGTGGGGTGGGGGTTGGACAGCGCTCCACCACAGTGAACCACCACCACACACAGCATCACCTAACCACCACAGTGCATCGTCGACAAACCAGTCGGCTGTGCTTTGACCTCGCCTGTATGCCATTATATTGTCATCTATGTGAGTAGTCACGTAGCCAAGGGCGGGTGCGGCCGGCCACCGCCCCCCCCCCCCCCCCTGGAGGCCCCTTTTCGGCGCACGAGGGCCCTTTTCGGCGCGCTGCGCGCGCCGAAAAGGGCCGACTAGACCGCGCGGTGCGCGGTATCATAGGCTCTTTAACACGCGAAGCGTGGTCTTTAGAGAGTTTAAAGCACTTCAGAGGCCCTTTAGGGCCACCAGGGCCCTCTCTGAAAGACCAGAGGGTCCCTTGGACGTTCAAAAGAGCCCTGTGCATGTCAGAGGGGCCCCTGACCAGACCAAAACGGCCCCTCAGCGGGTCAGAGGGCCCCCTGAACACGTCGAATGGGCCCCTAGTCAACACAGAGGGGCCCCTGGGCAGATCGAGAGGCCCCTGCGTAGGTCGAGAGGCCCCTGACCAGACCGAAACGGCCCCTCAGCGGGTCAGAGGGCCCCCTGAACACGTCGAATGGGCCCCTAGCCAGCACAGAGGGGCCCCTGGGCAGGTCGAGAGGCCCCTGCGTAGGTCGAGAGGCCCCTGAGCATGTCGTCAGGGCGACAAAGCGGCCAGCAGTCCCTTGCCAGGTCATAAGGGCCCCTGAGCAGGTTGGAGGGCCCCTGGACAGACCAGAGGACCCCTGGGAACAAAAAAGAGCCCTGTGCATGTCAGAGGGGCCCCTGACCAGACCGAAAGGGTCCCTCAGCGGGTCAGAGGGCCCCCTGAACACGTCGAATGGGCCCCTAGCCAGCACAGAGGGGCCCCTGGGCAGGTCGAGAGGCCCCTGCGTAGGTCGAGAGGCCCCTGAGCATGTCTTCAGGGCGACAAAGCGGCCAGCACAGTCCCTTGCCAGGTCATAAGGGCCCCTGAGCAGGTTGGAGGGCCCCTGGACAGACCAGAGGGCCCCTGGGAAGTTAAAAGGGTCCCTGTTCAGGTCAGAGGGGCCCCTGACCAGACCGAAAGGGCCCCTAGGTGGGTCAAAAGGGCCCCTGAACATGCCGAATGGGCCCCTAGTCAGCACGGAGGGGCCCAGGGCAGGTCAGAGGGCCCTCGGAGCATGTCGCAAGGCGACAAAGCAGCCAGCACAGTCCCTTGCCACGTCGGAAGGGCCCCTTAGAAGACTGGAAGGCCCCTGGAGAGACCAGAGGGCCCTGGAAAGTTCAAAATGCCCCTGTGAAGATCGGAGGGGCCCCTGAACAGACAGAAAGGGCCCCTGGGCGGGTAAGGACCCCTGAAGATGCCGAATTGGCCCCTAGCCAGCACAGAGGGGTCCCAGGGTAGGTTGGAGGGCCCTTTAAGCATGTCGGAAGGGCGACAAAGCAGCCAGCGCAGTCCGACCAGAAGAGTCGCTGGGCAGATCGGAGAGGCTCCTGGGCAAGTCAGAGGGGCCCCTGACTAGACCGAAAGGGTCCCTGGGCAGGTCAGAAGCCCCTTGAACATGCCGGATGAGTTCCTATCCAGACTGGAGGGCCCCTGAGCATATCGGCAGGGTGACAAAGCAGCCAGTGCAGTCCCTGGCCAGGTCGGAAGGACCTCTGAACAGGCCGAATGGGCCCCTTGACACACACACAAGAGGGGCTTCTTGGAAGGTCAGAGGAGTCCCTGGTCAGACCGGAAGGGCCAAGCAAGAGCACGTCCGGTCTGACAAAAGCATCTTGACGTGAGATCCCAGATGAAGATTAAATACAAAGAGGACTTACTCCAAAAGACAAATATTAAAAGCGGAGCTTTCGGGTATATTGTAACACCCTTCGTCAGGGTCTTACAATATACCCGAAAGCTCCGATTTAAATTGTTCCTGTAGAATAAGCCCTCTTTGTATTTATATATATATATTTATATATATATATATATATATATATATATATATATATATATATATATATATATATATATATATATATATATATATATATATATATATATATATATATATATATATATATATATATATATATATATATATATATATATATATATATATATATATATATATATATATATATATATATATATATATATATATATATATATATATATATATATATATATATATATATATATATATATATATATATATATATATATATATCACCCACTCCACATCATGTCTTTTCGCTTTGCGGATGCCAGATGAGTCCCTGAACAGGTCGGAAGGGCGTTGAAAAGGTCGGAGGGGCCCCTAGACGATCTGAAGGGACCCTGTTCCTTTCAACAGTAGCTCAGGCTCCACTGTGCACTTTTGCGTGATGCGTTTTTTTCGATTTATCGTTTTATCGTGTCGCTTTTAAAATTTTTTTCTCACTTTCTAGCTTTTTCGCTTTCTAGATTTTGCACTTTATCGTTTCCGCCAGCATTAACACATGTTTTACGTGACACACTTCGTTAGGAAACTTCCGAGACGGGTGGAACTGCGACACAATCGGATTATCACAATATGTTTGTTTCGCCGCGATATTGTGATCGAAGATAAAGTTATCTTCCATCAAACACCCACTACATTGTAATTTTTACCCTTTTTCTCACCCTTCCTTAACTATACTGCTTATTTCCCACGCCGGTACCTGTCGCAACGGTGGCCGAGAGGTTATAGGCGCTGATCAAAATGGTATAATTATCCGAAGATTATCCAAAGAAGATTACGGGTTCCAAGCCCTGTCAGGCGGCTTTTTCGCCGTATCACATTTTTATCTAATAAAAGACGAAGCGAAGCACAAACGGATGTAATTTCACAGGAAAACTTGCATACAAAACGTCAAGAATCGTTGTTCCGCTGCGCACCAAGCTTAATTGAATAGGTATGTATCAATATATGATCATGGTAAATACCTGTTGTGTGTACGGCAGAGTTCGGTTAGATTCCAGCAATCATACGAATATTTAGGTATGCATCGTAAGCGAGTCAAAGCGACTCCACTGATGCTAAACCGCACGCCAGCTAAACCGCGGGCTTCAATTTGTTCCTTCACAAGCAACCTCTTGCCTCTCCACTGTCCACAGCTCATTGCATGGATATTAGGCAAACACAGATCACTTGTAAATTCCCTAGCTTCCTCCCACTGGTGACTTGAACTCCTAGCATTCATGAAATCAAGATGAAACCGCTTGAAACACACACAAGTTGAAACCGCTTGACACTGCCACAACGGAACCAACCGCCCGACACACGCAAAGATGGCCATCGGAATGTTTTGTTTACATTACACAACGGCGAGTGAAGAAGCTCAGCTTTCTTTTCAAACGCAAGGTGGCAGGAGTAGTTTAAATACGGCAAATCGCTTCTTGGCAAATATTCGCTTGAAACACAGCCACAAATCACTTGCAAGGTGGCATGATGAGCACAGCAAACTTCAAAAGTGCAAAACTTTCAACTGATCAAACATTTTCTCGTTTTTATCTTTCTCATTTTTTTCGAATGAGATATATCTTTTTCGTCTTTTTTTTCTTCTCGAATATCTTTCGAATAGTTTCGAATATCTTTCTCATTTTTTCGAAGAATGCAGTTGTCCAGGAAATACAATTTAAAAAATTCGCACCGCTCCGCGGCGCAATTTCACTACAATTTAAATTATATGCGGGTTAGAAGAAAAAAATCGCCCCGTTTCTCGGCGCATTTATGTGTTATGTTGCTACTTTCCTATATAATTGGGCAAAATAGTTCACTTTAGCACTTTTTACCGTATTTTTTAACGCAATATATAACATTTTTAGAGGTCCGCACATTACGCAATGCGAGGCATTGATGAGAATGCATATCCAGGGCATAAAACTCAAAATTATCGCGCCGCTCCGCGGCGCAATTTATTTAAGAGTTCCAGGTCTTGAGCCTAAAAAATATTCGAAGTTGGTATAGCAGATTCCAAATTGGTGTCGCTGGTTCCAAAGTTGATATGGCAGCTTGCTAACTCCAGTTCCTAACAGTTGGTATGGCCTATGCCATACCTGTCATACTGCATTTTCCATCCTTGTAGCGTGCCTTTAAATCCGTTTTGTTTGGCCCTTTCAACGCTTGGGAAGGGGCCCTTTCCACACTCGGGAAGGGGCCCTTTCGAGGCGCCCCCCCCCCCCCCCCTGGACGAAATCCTGGCTACGTGCCTGTATGTGAGTGTGTGTGTGGGGGGGGGGGGTACGGGCCAGAACACTCGTGCCATACCACCTCGTCACCTCCCCAAATTATGTTGTCTGTGTATGGGGCAAGGTCCAGGGTACGCATGCTGTACCAACACATACAGGCACGTACCAAGACATGCCTTCGTCCCTATCAATGACTGCGAAATGGTCCCTGGATGAATATCTAATTTAAATTATGGCGTGTTATGTACAGGCAGAGGGGGGAAAAACTGTCATCCTGTAGTAGCTGGAGCAAATCTTCAGCTACACCGGGAAACCACAATCACACGCGGCCAACTTGTCCGTAACAAAGTTGCACTGACATTGTAGTAACTGGTACTGGTACAGTACCGAGTTGTACTCACCCCATGAGCGCCACGTCGACCGGCTCCCTGGCCTCGGTCTCGAGCACGGAGACGGGATCGCAGGACATGATGTACCAGCCGAGCACGCGCTGGTAGGTGCCCGCGTCCAGCAGGTGCCAGCTGAACGCCTCGGCTCGACTCAGCAGCAGGAACAGCGCGCCCGACTGGACGGCCAGTGGCGGCGGCAGGGGAGGGCAGAGGGGGCAGCAGTCAGGGGCGAGAGCAGGGGAGGGCAGAGGACAGCAGTCAGGGGCGAGAGCAGGGGAGGGCACAGGAGGGCAGCAGTCAGTGGCGAGAGCAGGGGAGGGCGCAGGGGGCAGCAGTCAGTGGCGGCGGCAGGGGAGGGCACAGGGGGACAGCAGTCAGTGGCGAGAGCAGGGGAGGGCAGAGGACAGCAGTCAGGGGCGAGAGCAGGGGAGGGCACAGGAGGGCAGCAGTCAGTGGCGAGAGCAGGGGAGGGGGCAGAGGACAGCAGTCAGTGGCGAGAGCAGGGGAGGGCAGAGGACAGCAGTCAGGGGCGAGAGCAGGGGAGGACAGAGGGGACAGCAGTCAGGGGGCGAGAACAGAGGAGGACAGAGGGGACAGCAGTCAGGGGCGAAAGCAGGGGAGGAGGGCAGAGGGGACAGCAGTCAGGGGCGATAGCAGGGGAGGACAGAGGGGACAGCAGTCAGGGGCGGCGGCTTTCTGGTTCTCCAACTACCTCGCCGACCACACGCAGCAGGTGCAGATACGTCGGCGAGACGGCAGCGCAACCCTGTCACGGACCAAGCCCAATACCATTGGAGTGTACCAGGGCGGCAGCCTCAGCTGCGTGCTGTTCATGTTGTTTGCCAATGATCTTAGCTTGTATGCGCCTGAGTCGGTAACCACTGTACAGTTTGCGGACGACACGCAAATCCTTATAACCGGCAAGAAACACGACATTCACCAGTTGATCCGTACCATGGAGGACACGCTAGAATTGATGTACCGTTGGTTCAGTACACATGGGATGAAGCTGAACGCTGACAAAACCCAGATGTTAGTGCTAGGAACTCCGGCTATGCTACGCACTATGCCCGAGGTTAGGATCCGTTTCTGTGGCGCAGACATCATTGAAAGTAAAGTGGTGAGGAACCTAGGACTCGAAATGGACCGCCATCTTAACTACCAGGCCCACATAGATCGGCTTACACAGCGATGTAACGGTGCCCTGATCGCACTGAGTCACGCCCGACATGTCATACCCCGATCCGCACTGAAGCCCATCGTGCAGTCGCTTGCGGTGTCGATTGTCCGCTACTGTATATCTGTATATGGAACGTGTGGCGAGACCCAGCTTCACCGAGTGCAGAAGATTCTGAATTTTTGTGCTCGTGTTGTATGCGGTAGGCGCAAACGTGAGCATGTGACGGATGCGTTCCGTGACCTCAGGTGGTTCGATGCCAGAGAACTCGTTAGGTACCATCGATTGTGTGCTGTACATGACGTAATGACAGACCAGCCAGAGGCTTTAATGGCTACCTTTGGACTGGCTGCCAACCAGAAACACGACCACAATACCAGACGAGCTGGTGATATCACACTGCCGCGTATTAGAACTGAAGCCGGACGACGCAGGCTGTGTTACGGTGCTGTGCAGGATTACAACCAACTACCAATTGCGACCCACCACGCTGATTCCGGCAGCGCCTGCGCGAGTATATTCTGCGTCAGACGTAGACTGAGCTGCCCAACGCGATATGCGCTATTTTAACATTATCTCTTTGCTTATGCTTGAAGCGTGTTTCTGGCCGGCTGGCACTCGGGTGATTATAGTGTATCCATTATATGTTTTAGTGTACTGACTCGCAAAGGTGAAAAGCCATGCATGTTGTGGACCCATTGTTTAATACACTATCTGTATCTGTATCTGCGGGAGGGCAGAGGGGTAGCAGTCAGGGGCGAGATCAGGGGAGGACAGAGGGGACAGCAGTCAGGGGCGAAAGCAGGGGAGGAGGGCAGAGGGGACAGCAGGCAGGGGCGAGAGCAGGGGAGGACAGAGGGGACAGCAGTCAGGGGAGAGAGCAGGGGAGGACAGAGGGGGACAGCAGTCAGGGGCGGCGGTAGGGGAGGGCAGAGGGGGAAGCAGTCAGGAACGAAAGCAGGGGAGGAGGGCAGAGGGGACAGCAGTCAGGGGCGAGAGCAGGGGAGGACAGAGGGGACAGCAGTCAGGGGCGACGGCGGGGGAGAGCAGAGGGGGTAGCAGTCAGGGGCGAAAGCAGGGGAGGACAGAGGGGACAGCAGTCAGGGGCGAAAGCAGGGGAGGAGGGCAGAGGGGACAGCAGTCAGGGGCGAGAGCAGGGGAGGACAGAGGGGACAGCAGTCAGGGGCGAAAGCAGGGGAGGAGGGCAGAGGGGACAGCAGTCAGGGGCGAGATCAGGGGAGGACAGAGGGGACAGCAGTCAGGGGCGAGAGCAGGGGAGGACAGAGGGGACAGCAGTCAGGGGCGAAGCAGGGGAGGAGGGCAGAGGGGACAGCAGTCAGGGGCGAGAGCAGGGGAGGACAGAGGGGACAGCAGTCAGGGGCGAAAGCAGGGGAGGAGGGCAGAGGGGACAGCAGTCAGGGGCGAGATCAGGGAGGACAGAGGGAACAGCAGTCAGGGGCGAGAGCAAGGGAGGCAGAGGGGGCAGCAGTCAGGGGCGAAAGCAGGGGAGGACAGAGGGGACAGCAGTCAGGAGCGAGAGCAGGGGATGGCAGAGGGGGCAGCAGTCAGGGGCGAGAGCAGGGGAGGACAGAGGGGACAGCAGTCAGGGGCGAGAGCAGGGGAGGACAGAGGGGACAGCAGTCAGGGGCGGCGGCAGGGGAGGACAGAGGGGACAGCAGTCAGGGGCGAGAGCAGGGGAGGACAGAGGGGACAGCAGTCAGGGGCGAGAGCAGGGGAGGACAGAGGGGACGGCAGTCAGGGGCGGCGGTAGGGGAGGACAGAGGGGGACAGCAGTCAGGGGCGAGAGCAGGGGAGGACAGAGGGGACAGCAGTCAGGGGCGAGAGCAGGGAGGACAGAGGGGACAGCAGTCAGGGGCGAGAGCAGGGGAGGACAGAGGGGACGGCAGTCAGGGGCGGCGGGCAGGGGAGGACAGAGGGGACAGCAGTCAGGGGCGAGAGCAGGGGAGGACAGAGGGGACAGCAGTCAGGGGCGAGAGCAGCTAGTGGAGAACGGATTCCTATATTTGCACGGATTCAACACGGCAGATAAAAGATACGCTTCACGAGATTTCCAACAATATACCGACAAGTCCACACATTTTGACATATTATATTACTAAGCGCATTGTTCATATACGACGATGTAATCCAATAAGCTATCACTGAAACAAGCAGCGATCAATAGTTTCCATAATAAAGATCACATCCGCTGTAGCTTTTCATCGAGAGAATCTCTCCCAATGATCATGTGTCCTGCTGACCATGAGTGCCGAGCGCCGGACTCACCTGTCGTATTTTCGGCTCGAACGCCACCTTCACCAGGATGTTGAAGAGGCAGGCGTGCAGCCGGACACTGGCTGTCGGGCTTTCCCGGTCGTACGCCTCCACCACCTCCTTCCAGGGCAGCTGCACCACCACCTGGCAGGTACGGCACGGGCACCGTCAGACAGAGGCGGGACGCCCGCAGGAATCAGTCAGACAGAGGCGGGACGCCCGCAGGAATCCGTCAGACAGAGGCGGGGACGCCCGCAGGAATCCGTCAGACAGAGGCGGGGACGCCCGCAGGAATCCGTCAGACAGAGGCAGGGACGCCCGCAGGAATCCGTCAGACAGAGGCGGGGACGCCCGCAGGAATCCGTCAGACAGAGGCGGGGACGCCCGCAGGAATCCGTCAGACAGAGGCGGGGACGCCCGCAGGAATCCGTCAGACAGAGGCAGGGACGCCCGCAGGAATCCGTCAAACTAGACGGTGAGTCTTCTGATAGCAAAGAACGCGTGGTTGATGACTGCTAAATTGATCGACTATATTCAGTACATTGATTACAAATGTTAACCACCGCATTGGCAATCTACCACGTGTCAGTGGCACTACCACGATACGGTAACCATGTTTCATGTGGAACATACAATGGGGGCACCACAAACTAACTCAGTTTGTCTCCTACTTAGTCAGCTACTCTTCCTCGCCGCGAGTTTCTCACTACGGCACAACAAACTCTCTCCCTTCCCGTCCTGGCTCTCTCCCTTCCCGTCCGGGCTCTCTCCCTCCCCGTCCGGGCTCTCTCCCTCCCCGTCCTGGCTCTCTCCCTCCCCGTCCTGGCTCTCTCCCTTCCCGTCCGGGCTCTCTAACCTCCCTGAGTGCAGCCCTCCCCTCTGCCCGCACCTGAGCTTCGAAACACTCACCCTCCCCTTGACCAGCCCTCCATTCGGCCGGTACCTGAGCTTCGAAACCCTCACCCCTCCCCTTGACTAGCCCTCCCTTCGGCCGGTACCTGAGCGGCGAAGGAGTGCGCCTCGGGCAGGTAGACGTCCAGCAGCTGGGCGAACCGCTCTGCGTCGTGCAGCTGGGGCGCCAGCCGGTCCCAGGGCAGCGTGAGCAGCTCGGCGTGCACCAGTGCGCGTACGTGCTCCTGCACGGACGGCACGGCGAACACGGTGCAGTAGTGCTCCCAGAGGTGCGACAGCGCCGGCCGGCCCGCTGTGCATACAGGCAGACGATGAGCGATGTGAGAGACGGGGAGACAGGGGCGGATAGGACCGCGGCTGCTGACCGTGATTTGCTGCTGTGTGTTAGTGCAGGCAGAGAAATAGGGCTGTCACAGTGTCGCGCCCATGGTGTCGTCACTTCCTATCAGCTCAGACGACCACAAAGTCACAATGGCAAACCAGAAGCGATCCAATTAAATGCAATACGTAACATCATAGCAGCAAAGGACAACGTTGGCGCCGAGTCTGGATAGTGGCCTGTGTCTGCCGACCTGAGTGTCGTCTCTCTCTCTCTCCTACCCCACGGGTCCCCTCCCTCCCCCTCCGCCCCTCACCCGGCAGTGTGTTGTGCAGCAGCAGTAGGTCTGCCCACCTGAGTGTCGTCCTCCCTCCCCCTCACCTGGCAGTGTGTTGTGCAGCAGCAGTAGGTCTGCCCACCTGAGTGTCGTCCTCCCTCCCCCTCACCTGGCAGTGTGTTGTGCAGCAGCAGTAGGTCTGCCCACCTGAGTGTCGTCCTCCCTCCCCCTCACCTGGCAGTGTGTTGTGCAGCAGCAGTAGGTCTGCCCACCTGAGTGTCGTCCTCCCTCCCCCCCCCCCCCTCTCCGCCCCTCACCTGGCAGTGTGTTGTGCAGCAGCAGTAGGTCTGCCCACCTGAGTGTCGTCCTCCCTCCCCCTCACCTGGCAGTGTGTTGTGCAGCAGCAGTAGGTCTGCCCACCTGAGTGTCGTCCTCCCTCCGCCCCTCACCTGGCAGTGTGTTGTGCAGCAGCAGTAGGTCTGCCCACCTGAGTGTCGTCCTCCCTCCCCCTCACCTGGCAGTGTGTTGTGCAGCAGCAGTAGGTCTGCCCACCTGAGTGTCGTCCTCCCCCCCCCCCCCCCCCCCTCCGCCCCTCACCTGGCAGTGTGTTGTGCAGCAGCAGTAGGTCTGCCCACCTGAGTGTCGTCCTCCCTCCCCCTCACCTGGCAGTGTGTTGTGCAGCAGCAGTAGGTCTGCCCACCTGAGTGTCGTCCTCCCTCCCTCCCCCCCCCCCTCCGCCCCTCACCTGGCAGTGTGTTGTGCAGCAGCAGTAGGTCTGCCCACCTGAGTGTCGTCCTCCCTCCCCCTCACCACCCCCCCCCCCCCCCCTCCGCCCCTCACCTGGCAGTGTGTTGTGCAGCAGCAGTAGGTCTGCCCACCTGAGTGTCGTCCTCCCTCCCTCCCCCCTCCCCTCCCCTCCCCTCCCCTCCCCTCCCCTCCCCTCCCCTCCCCCTCCCCTCCCCTCCCCTCCCCTCCCCTCCCCTCCCCTCCCCTCCCCTCCCCTCCCCTCCCCTCCCCTCCCCCCCCCCTCCGCCCCTCACCTGGCAGTGTGTTGTGCAGCAGCAGTAGGTCTGCCCACCTGAGTGTCGTCCTCCCTCCCCCTCACCTGGCAGTGTGTTGTGCAGCAGCAGTAGGTCTGCCCACCTGAGTGTCGTCCTCCCTCCCCCTCACCTGGCAGTGTGTTGTGCAGCAGCAGTAGGTCTGCCCACCTGAGTGTCGTCCTCCCTCCCCCTCACCTGGCAGTGTGTTGTGCAGCAGCAGTAGGTCTGCCCACCTGAGTGTCGTTCTCCCTCCCCCTCACCTGGCAGTGTGTTGTGCAGCAGTAGGAGGCAGTGCAGGAACATGTCCAGCATCATCTGGGCGTGCGGCCCGTCGCCGGGTATCCAGGCGGGCAGGTGGTGTCGGTCGGCGGCCAGCTGCTGCAGCCAGGCGGCGCACTGCTGCCGGACACTGCCGTCGGAGAGAGGCAGCGGCCACAGCCACGGACAGAACGTGTCTCGCAGCATCAGCCACAGCTCCGACATCACTGACGCCGTCCAGGGAGGGAGAGGCAGGGTCAGATCAGCAGCGTACCCAGCAGCATCAGCCACAGCTCCGACATCACTGACACCGTCCAGGGAGGGAGAGGCAGGCACGGTCAGATCAGTAGCGTACACAGCAGCATCAGCCACAGCTCCGACATCACTGACACCGTCCAGGGAGGGAGAGGCACGGTCAGATCAGTAGCGTACCCAGCAGCATCAGCCACAGCTCCGACATCACTGACGCCGTCCAGGGAGAGGCAGGCACGGTCAGATCAGTAGCGTACCCAGCAGCATCAGCCACAGCTCCGACATCACTGACACCGTCCAGGGAGGGAGAGACAGGCACGGTCAGATCAGTAGCGTACCCAGCAGCATCAGCCACAGCTCCGACATCACTGACACCGTCCAGGGAGGGAGAGGCAGGCACGGTCAGATCAGTAGCGTACCCAGCAGCATCAGCCACAGCTCCGACATCACTGACACCGTCCAGGGAGGGAGAGGCAGGCACGGTCAGATCAGTAGCGTACCCAGCATTCGCTCCAGGAGGGGGCAATTTTTGCTCAAGGGGGCATAAAGTACCCCCACCCAAAAAAAACTCACCGGATTTGGCCTACTATATTTTTTAAAAGGCCATATTTTCACCATTTTTCTCTTAAACAAATAAAAAATAATTCATTTTTTCGACCAAAGGGGGCACGTACAGACCTTCAGGAGGGGGGGGGGGCAATTAAGGGGGCCTTCAGGAGGGGGGGGGGCCTTGTGTACGCTTATGCGTCAGATTGTTCCACACGGACGGAGCGCAAAAACAAGTTCCAGTTTTTGTTATCGGAAATGCTGAGGACAGGACAAGATAAGGCAAGGTAGATCAGGGCGGGAATGGACAGAACGGGACGGGGGAGGGGGGAGGGGGCAGTGCGGGGAGTACCGGACAGGCAGGGTATGACAAACACAATGGGAGCAAACGCGTTACTTGGCAGTAAGTTACTGCTGGGGATACGATTGGAAATAATTAAATCGCAAGTCACATCCCACTCATGGCTATGCCAGCAATACACATCTCTCTATCGACCTGGAATCAACGCCGTCATCGTCAGCGATACGTGGCCATTGTTCACGTCATTACAGAGTCGCCCAATACACACCAGATACGCCCCGATATATGTATCCACAGATCCTAAGGCTGGCATCACACTGCCCGACTGGCAGCAGCCAGCTACTAAGGCTGGCATCACACTGCCCGACTGGCAGCAGCCAGCTACTAAGGCTGGCACCACACTGCCCGACTGGCAGCAGCCAGCTACTAAGGCTGGCACCACACTGCCCGACTGGCAGCAGTCAGCCACTAAGGCTGGCATCACACTGCCCGACTGGCAGCAGCCCGCCACTAACGTTTGTCGGAGAGTGTACCGCGGTCGTTCTGTATGGCCCCGATGACGGCGCTGGAGGCCACCACCCCGAGCAGGGCCGAGAGCGGCGCGATGTACAGTTTGTAGCGCGGGTAGAGGCCGTACAGACCGGCCTCGAGACGCTCCTGCAGCAGCCGCGACGACAGCAGTCGACACGTGTCCAGCGCCTGACGACAGGGGGCGGAGGTGTGAGGGAACAGGCGGACCGGGCGGGACTCGAACACGGGACTCCCCGTACAAACCGGCCTCGAGACGCTCCTGCAGCAGTCGACACGTCCAGCGCCTGACGACAGCAGGCGCCACTGAGGTGTGAGGGAACAGGCGGACCGGGCGGGACTCGAACACGGGACTCCCCGTACAGACCGGCCTCGAGGCGCTCCTGCAGCAGTCGACACGTGTCCAGCGCCTGACGACAGCAGGCGCCGCTGAGGTGTGAGGGAACAGGCGGACCGGGCGGGACTCGAACACGGCACGTATCGGTTACCAAGGGGAGAGCGCCTGGAAATAGGAGACAGGAGATGACGTCACGGACCAGAACAGAAGGTGGCGGTGTAACGGAACTGGTACTGGTGAACGAACGCAACTGAATATGTCCCTAATAACGTAACAAAACGGCTCTACAGCCTTAACACAATGCAAAGGATCCAACAAAGCACATCAGACAAGCGTTCACCTAAGTAAGCTGATGTCTGTATCCGTCAACGCAGCCGCTGCGTGGCGTCCATCAGCTTGTCGCAGCCTCACCTCCTGTGGCCGCAGGGGCCCGGGCCTCTCTGTGAGCGCCGCCACCGCCCCGCGACGCTGTGTGGCGTCCATCTGGGGTGAGAACGTCACCACTCCGGCGGCCAGCACGTTCACGAAGTCGAACCAGCACATGGGGCTGAGCTGGCCGGCGCGGCTGGCGTCCAGCAGCCGCTGCAGGATCTCGCCGTAGTGCTCGGGGAACTGGTGTCGGTGCACGGCGTCCAGGTGGCGGCGGTAGAGCACGTGCAGCGCCGACCAGTCGGGCCGCTCCGGCCGGGGGCCCAGAGCCGACACAGCCGACACCAGCACCGTGATGAGGGCAGAGCGCTGCGAGAGAGACGGCCGACCGACCGACAGCCACGCCTCCAGACCGAACTGGGCAGGACAGGCGGCAGGTACAGCGGTCAGACAGCTCACGCCTCCAGACCGAACTGGGCAGGACAGGCCGGCAGGTACAGCGGTCAGACAGCTCACGCCTCCAGACCGAACTGGGCGGGACAGGCCGGCAGGTACAGCGGTCAGACAGCTCACGCCTCCACACCGAACTGGGCGGGACAGGCGGCAGGTACAGCGGTCAGACAGCTCACGCCTCCAGACCGAACTGGGCAGGACAGGCCGGCAGGTACTGCGGTCAGACAGCTCACGCCTCCAGACCGAACTGGGCAGGACAGGCGGCAGGTACAGCGGTCAGACAGCTCACGCCTCCAGACCGAACTGGGCAGGACAGGCGACAGGTACAGCGGTCAGACAGCTCACGCCTCCAGACCGAACTGGGCAGGACAGGCCGGCAGGTACAGCGGTCAGACAGCTCACGCCTCCAGACCGAACTGGGCAGGACAGGCGGCAGGTACAGCGGTCAGACAGCTCACGCCTCCAGACCGAACTGGGCAGGACAGGCCGGCAGGTACAGCGGTCAGACAGCTCACGCCTCCAGACCGAACTGGGCAGGACAGGCCGGCAGGTACAGCGGTCAGACAGCTCACGCCTCCAGACCGAACTGGGCAGGACAGGCGGCAGGTACAGCGGTCAGACAGCCGCGCCTCCAGACCGAAACTTCGGTCAATACCACGCGAACCATACCACGTGAACCATCATGGTCACAATGTTACAAATATTGATATTTAGCCAAATACGTTAGTCCAGAACAAAACATCAACTACGAACTTGAACAACTGTGAACAACTATGGGCACATATCGTCACAGCTATACAAACTCCACACCTCCATCCAGCCGCACTATTAACGGACGTCTTCTATAACCCTATTCCCTACCACTCTGATTTCATCTATATTACTCTTTCCTTTTGACCTCTCTCTACTAAGACTGTACTCTGTTTTTACTCTTGTATACCACCATGCATTTCACCCCTACCACACCCTACCCTCCCTCCGTCCTCCCGTCCTCCCGTCCTCCCGTCCTCCCGTCCTCCCGTCCTCCCGTCCTCCCGTCCTCCCGTCCTCCCGTCCTCCCGTCCTCCCGTCCTCCCGTCCTCCCGCGCCCTCCCCGCCGCACACTTACCCTGTCCAGCAGCACACAGATGAGCTCGGCTCTCTCTCTGCTGACGCGGCTCACTGCTTCATACAGCCGGACATAGGTCCCCGGATCGGCAGCGGCAGGCGTGAAGTGCTCGGCCAACCGCTGCACCGGGCAGCCGGCGTCGCCGCGCAGCAGCGCCTCCAGCAGGGGGCCGCTCTCGGCCGGCTGCTGCTGCACGAACGTCTGACGGAGCGGACCGGCGCGACGCAGAGTCAGTGCGGCACGGCACGGCACGGCACGGCACGGCACGGCACGGCACGGCACGGTACGGCACGGCACGGCACGGAATGGTGTCAGCACCGAGAGCAAGGCGCCGGTGAAATGGCTTAGCTCACAGAGCAATAGTGCCACGACTGAAATGTTGAGGCCGCCTGTCCGTCTGTCGGTCTGTCGGTCACTGTGTACACTGTGCACGGCTCTCACCTGTCCGTCTGTCCGTCTGTGTACACTGTGCACGGCTCTCACCTGTCCGTCTGTCGGTCACTGTGTACACTGTGCACGGCTCTCACCTGTCCGTCTGTCGGTCTGTGTACACTGTGCACGGCTCTCACCTGTCCGTCTGTCGGTCTGTGTACACTGTGCACGGCTCTCACCTGTCCGTCTGTCGGTCTGTGTACACTGTGCACGGCTCTCACCTGTCCGTCTGTCTGTCTGTGTACACTGTGCACGGCTCTCACCTGTCCGTTTGTCGGTCTGTCCGTCTGTCGGTCACTGTGTACACTGTGCACGGCTCTCACCTGTCCGTCTGTCGGTCTGTGTACACTGTGCACGGCTCTCACCTGTCCGTCTGTCGGTCTGTGTACACTGTGCACGGCTCTCACCTGTCCGTCTGTCGGTCTGTGTACACTGTGCACGGCTCTCACCTGTCCGTCTGTCGGTCTGTCGGTCTGTGTGCACTGTGCACGGCTCTCACCTGTCCGTCTGTCGGTCTGTCGGTCACTGTGCACACTGTGCACGGCTCTCACCTGTCCGTCTGTCGGTCTGTGTACGCTGTGCACGGCTCTCACCTGTCCGTCTGTCTGTCACTGTGTACACTGTGCACGGCTCTCACCTGTCCGTCTGTCGGTCTGTGTACACTGTGCACGGCTCTCACCTGTCCGTCTGTCGGTCTGTGTACACTGTGCACGGCTCTCACCTGTCCGTCTGTCGGTCTGTCGGTCACTGTGCACGGCTCTCACCTGTCCGTCTGCCGGTCTGTGTACACTGTGCACGGCTCTCACCTGTCCGTCTGTCGGTCTGTGTACACTGTGCACGGCTCTCACCTGTCCGTCTGTCGGTCACTGTGTACACTGTGCACGGCTCTCACCTGTCCGTCTGTCGGTCTGTGTACACTGTGCACGGCTCTCACCTGTCCGTCTGTCGGTCACTGTGTACACTGTGCACGGCTCTCACCTGTCCGTCTGTCCGTCTGTGTACACTGTGCACGGCTCTCATCTGTCCGTCTGTCGGTCACTGTGTACACTGTGCACGGCTTTCACCTGTCCGTCTGTCCGTCTGTGTACACTGTGCACGGCTCTCACCTGTCCGTCTGTCGGTCACTGTGTACACTGTGCACGGCTCTCACCTGTCCGTCTGTCGGTCTGTGTACACTGTGCACGGCTCTCATCTGTCGGTCTGTCGGTCACTGTGTACACTGTGCACGGCTCTTACCTGTCCGTCTGTCGGTCTGTGTACACTGTGCACGGCTCTCACCTGTCCGTCTGTCGGTCTGTGTACACTGTGCACGGCTCTCACCTGTCCGTCTGTCGGTCTGTGTACACTGTGCACGGCTCTCACCTGTCCGTCTGCCGGTCACTGTGTACACTGTGCACGGCTCTCACCTGTCCGTCTGTCGGTCACTGTGTACACTGTGCACGGCTCTCACCTGTCCGTCTGTCGGTCTGTGTACACTGTGCACGGCTCTCACCTGTCCGTCTGTCGGTCGGTGTACACTGTGCACGGCTCTCACCTGTCCGTCTGTCAGTCTGTGTACACTGTGCACGGCTCTCACCTGTCGGTCTGTCGGTCTGTGTACACTGTGCACGGCTCTCACCTGTCCGTCTTTCGGTCTGTGTACACTGTGCACGGCTCTCACCTGTCCGTCTGTCCGTCTGTCCGTCTGTGTACACTGTGCACGGCTCTCACCTGTCGGTATGTCGGTCTGTGTACACTGTGCACGGCTCTCACCTGTCCGTCTGTCGGTCTGTGTACACTGTGCACGGCTCTCACCTGTCCGTCTGTCGGTCACTGTGTACACTGTGCACGGCTCTCACCTGTCCGTCTGTCGGTCACTGTGTACACTGTGCACGGCTCTCACCTGTCCGTCTGTCGGTCTGTGTACACTGTGCACGGCTCTCACCTGTCCGTCTGTCCGTCTGTGTACACTGTGCACGGCTCTCACCTGTTGGTCTGTCGGTCTGTGTACACTGTGCACGGCTCTCACCTGTCCGTCTGTCCGTCTGTGTACACTGTGCACGGCTCTCACCTGTCCGTCTGTCGGTCTGTGTACACTGTGCACGGCTCTCACCTGTCCGTCTGTCGGTCTGTCGGTCACTGTGCACGGCTCTCACCTGTCCGTCTGTCGGTCACTGTGTACACTGTGCACGGCTCTCACCTGTCCGTCTGTCGGTCTGTGTACACTGTGCACGGCTCTCACCTATCCGTCTGTCGGTCACTGTGTACACTGTGCACGGCTCTCACCTGTCCGTCTGTCGGTCTGTGTACACTGTGCACGGCTCTCACCTGTTCGTCTGTCGGTCACTGTGTACACTGTGCACGGCTCTCACCTGTCCGTCTGTCGGTCTGTGTACACTGTGCACGGCTCTCACCTGTCCGTCTGTCGGTCTGTGTACACTGTGCACGGCTCTCACCTGTCCGTCTGTCGGTCTGTGTACACTGTGCACGGCTCTCACCTGTCCGTCTGTCTGTCTGTGTACACTGTGCACGGCTCTCACCTGTCCGTTTGTCGGTCTGTCCGTCTGTCGGTCACTGTGTACACTGTGCACGGCTCTCACCTGTCCGTCTGTCGGTCTGTGTACACTGTGCACGGCTCTCACCTGTCCGTCTGTCGGTCTGTGTACACTGTGCACGGCTCTCACCTGTCCGTCTGTCGGTCTGTGTACACTGTGCACGGCTCTCACCTGTCCGTCTGTCGGTCTGTCGGTCTGTGTGCACTGTGCACGGCTCTCACCTGTCCGTCTGTCGGTCTGTCGGTCACTGTGCACACTGTGCACGGCTCTCACCTGTCCGTCTGTCGGTCTGTGTACGCTGTGCACGGCTCTCACCTGTCCGTCTGTCTGTCACTGTGTACACTGTGCACGGCTCTCACCTGTCCGTCTGTCGGTCTGTGTACACTGTGCACGGCTCTCACCTGTCCGTCTGTCGGTCTGTGTACACTGTGCACGGCTCTCACCTGTCCGTCTGTCGGTCTGTCGGTCACTGTGCACGGCTCTCACCTGTCCGTCTGCCGGTCTGTGTACACTGTGCACGGCTCTCACCTGTCCGTCTGTCGGTCTGTGTACACTGTGCACGGCTCTCACCTGTCCGTCTGTCGGTCACTGTGTACACTGTGCACGGCTCTCACCTGTCCGTCTGTCGGTCTGTGTACACTGTGCACGGCTCTCACCTGTCCGTCTGTCGGTCACTGTGTACACTGTGCACGGCTCTCACCTGTCCGTCTGTCCGTCTGTGTACACTGTGCACGGCTCTCATCTGTCCGTCTGTCGGTCACTGTGTACACTGTGCACGGCTTTCACCTGTCCGTCTGTCCGTCTGTGTACACTGTGCACGGCTCTCACCTGTCCATCTGTCGGTCACTGTGTACACTGTGCACGGCTCTCACCTGTCCGTCTGTCGGTCTGTGTACACTGTGCACGGCTCTCATCTGTCGGTCTGTCGGTCACTGTGTACACTGTGCACGGCTCTTACCTGTCCGTCTGTCGGTCTGTGTACACTGTGCACGGCTCTCACCTGTCCGTCTGTCGGTCTGTGTACACTGTGCACGGCTCTCACCTGTCCGTCTGTCGGTCTGTGTACACTGTGCACGGCTCTCACCTGTCCGTCTGCCGGTCACTGTGTACACTGTGCACGGCTCTCACCTGTCCGTCTGTCGGTCACTGTGTACACTGTGCACGGCTCTCACCTGTCCGTCTGTCGGTCTGTGTACACTGTGCACGGCTCTCACCTGTCCGTCTGTCGGTCGGTGTACACTGTGCACGGCTCTCACCTGTCCGTCTGTCAGTCTGTGTACACTGTGCACGGCTCTCACCTGTCGGTCTGTCGGTCTGTGTACACTGTGCACGGCTCTCACCTGTCCGTCTTTCGGTCTGTGTACACTGTGCACGGCTCTCACCTGTCCGTCTGTCCGTCTGTCCGTCTGTGTACACTGTGCACGGCTCTCACCTGTCGGTATGTCGGTCTGTGTACACTGTGCACGGCTCTCACCTGTCCGTCTGTCGGTCTGTGTACACTGTGCACGGCTCTCACCTGTCCGTCTGTCGGTCACTGTGTACACTGTGCACGGCTCTCACCTGTCCGTCTGTCGGTCACTGTGTACACTGTGCACGGCTCTCACCTGTCCGTCTGTCGGTCTGTGTACACTGTGCACGGCTCTCACCTGTCCGTCTGTCCGTCTGTGTACACTGTGCACGGCTCTCACCTGTTGGTCTGTCGGTCTGTGTACACTGTGCACGGCTCTCACCTGTCCGTCTGTCCGTCTGTGTACACTGTGCACGGCTCTCACCTGTCCGTCTGTCGGTCTGTGTACACTGTGCACGGCTCTCACCTGTCCGTCTGTCGGTCTGTCGGTCACTGTGCACGGCTCTCACCTGTCCGTCTGTCGGTCACTGTGTACACTGTGCACGGCTCTCACCTGTCCGTCTGTCGGTCTGTGTACACTGTGCACGGCTCTCACCTGTCCGTCTGTCGGTCTGTGTACACTGTGCACGGCTCTCACCTGTCCGTCTGTCGGTCTGTGTACACTGTGCACGGCTCTCACCTGTTCGTCTGTCGGTCTGTCGGTCTGTGTACACTGTGCACGGCTCTCACCTGTCCGTCTGTCGGTCACTGTGCACACTGTGCACGGCTCTCACCTGTCCGCCTGTCGGTCACTGTGTACACTGTGCACGGCTCTCACCTGTCCGTCTGTCGGTCTGTGTACACTGTGCACGGCTCTCACCTGTCCGTCTGTCGGTCACTGTGTACACTGTGCACGGCTCTCACCTGTCCGTCTGTCGGTCTGTGTACACTGTGCACGGCTCTCACCTGTCCGTCTGTCGGTCACTGTGTACACTGTGCACGGCTCTCACCTGTCCGCCTGTCGGTCTGTGTACACTGTGCACGGCTCTCACCTGTCCGCCTGTCGGTCTGTGTACACTGTGCACGGCTCTCACCTGTCCGTCTGTCGGTCACTGTGTACACTGTGCACGGCTCTCACCTGTCCGCCTGTCGGTCTGTGTACACTGTGCACGGCTCTCACTTGTCCGCCTGTCGGTCTGTGTACACTGTGCACGGCTCTCGCCTGTCCGTCTGTCGGTCTGTGTACACTGTGCACGGCTCTCACCTGTCCGTCTGTCGGTCACTGTGTACACTGTGCACGGCTCTCACCTGTCCGCCCGTCGGTCTGTGTACACTGTGCACGGCTCTCACCTGACCGTCTGTCGGTCTGTGTACACTGTGCACGGCTCTCACCTATCCGTCTGTCGGTCTGTGTACACTGTGCACGGCTCTCACCTGTTCGCCTGTCGGTCTGTGTACACTGTGCACGGCTCTCACCTGTACGTCTGTCGGTCTGTGTACACTGTGCACGGCTCTCACCTGTCCGTCTGTCGGTTTGTGTACACTGTGCACGGCTCTCACCTGTCCGTCTGTCGGTCTGTGTACACTGTGCACGGCTCTCAACTGTCCGAGCACCTGGAGGCAGGCTGACAACAGCTGGTCGACCTCACCTGACCGTCTGTCGGTCTGTGTACACTGTGCACGGCTCTCACCTGTCCGTCTGTCGGTCTGTGTACACTGTGCACGGCTCTCACCTGTCCGAGCACCTGGAGGCAGGCTGACAACAGCTGGTCGACCTCACCTGACTGAGCACCTGGAGGCAGGCTGACAACAGCTGGTCGACCTCACCTGACTGAGAACCTGGAGGCAGGCTGACAACAGCTGGTCGACCTCACCTGACCGAGAACCTGGAGGCAGGCTGACAACAGCTGGTCGACCTCACCTGACCGAGCACCTGGAGGCAGGCTGACAACTGCTGGTCGACCTCACCTGACCGAGCACCTGGAGGCAGGCTGACAACAGCTGGTCGACCTCACCTGACCGAGAACCTGAAGGCAGGCTGACAACAGCTGGTCGACCTCACCTGACCGAGCACCTGGAGGCAGGCTGACAACAGCTGGTCGACCTCACCTGACCGAGCACCTGGAGGCAGGCTGACAACAGCTGGTCGACCTCACCTGACCGAGCACCTGGAGGCAGGCTGACAACAGCTGGTCGACCTCACCTGACCGAGCACCTGGAGGCAGGCTGACAACAGCTGGTCGACCTCACCTGACCGAGAACCTGGAGGCAGGCTGACAACAGCTGGTCGACCTCACCTGACCGTCTGTCGGTCTGTGTACACTGTGCACGGCTCTCACCTGTCCGTCTGTCGGTCTGTGTACACTGTGCACGGCTCTCACCTATCCGTCTGTCGGTCTGTGTACACTGTGCACGGCTCTCACCTGTCCGTCTGTCGGTCTGTGTACACTGTGCACGGCTCTCACCTATCCGTCTGTCGGTCTGTGTACACTGTGCACGGCTCTCACCTGTCCGTCTGTCGGTCTGTGTACACTGTGCACGGCTCTCACCTGTCCGTCTGTCGGTCACTGTGTACACTGTGCACGGCTCTCACCTGTCCGCCTGTCGGTCTGTGTACACTGTGCACGGCTCTCACCTGTCCGTCTGTCGGTCTGTGTACACTGTGCACGGCTCTCACATATCCGTCTGTCGGTCTGTGTACACTGTGTACGGCTCTCACCTGTCCGTCTGTCGGTCTGTGTACACTGTGCACGGCTCTCACCTGTCCGTCTGTCGGTCTGTGTACACTGTGCACGGCTCTCACCTGTCCGTCTGTCCGTCTGTGTACACTGTGCACGGCTCTCATCTGTCCGTCTGTCGGTCACTGTGTACACTGTGTACGGCTCTCACCTGTCCGTCTGTCCGTCTGTGTACACTGTGCACGGCTCTCACCTGTCCGCCTGTCGGTCTGTGTACACTGTGCACGGCTCTCACCTGTCCGTCTGTCGGTCTGTGTACACTGTGCACGGCTCTCACCTATCCGTCTGTCGGTCTGTGTACACTGTGTACGGCTCTCACCTGTCCGTCTGTCGGTCTGTGTACACTGTGCACGGCTCTCACCTGTCCGTCTGTCGGTCTGTGTACACTGTGCACGGCTCTCACCTGTCCGTCTGTCGGTCTGTGTACACTGTGCACGGCTCTCATCTGTCCGTCTGTCGGTCTGTGTACACTGTGCACGGCTCTCACCTGTCCGTCTGTCGGTCTGTGTACACTGTGCACGGCTCTCACCTGTCCGTCTGTCGGTCTGTGTACATTGTGCACGGCTCTCACCTGTCCGTCTGTCGGTCTGTGTGCACTGTGCACGGCTCTCACCTGTCCGTCTGTCGGTCTGTGTACACTGTGCACGGCTCTCACCTGTACGTCTGTCGGTCTGTGTACACTGTGCACGGCTCTCACCTGTCCGCCTGTCGGTTTGTGTACACTGTGCACGGCTCTCACCTGTCCGTCTGTCGGTCTGTGTACACTGTGCACGGCTCTCAACTGTCCGAGCACCTGGAGGCAGGCTGACAACAGCTGGTCGACCTCACCTGACCGTCTGTCGGTCTGTGTACACTGTGCACGGCTCTCACCTGTCCGTCTGTCGGTCTGTGTACACTGTGCGCGGCTCTCACCTGTCCGAGCACCTGGAGGCAGGCTGACAACAGCTGGTCGACCTCACCTGACTGAGCACCTGGAGGCAGGCTGACAACAGCTGGTCGACCTCACCTGACTGAGAACCTGGAGGCAGGCTGACAACAGCTGGTCGACCTCACCTGACCGAGAACCTGGAGGCAGGCTGACAACAGCTGGTCGACCTCACCTGACCGAGCACCTGGAGGCAGGCTGACAACTGCTGGTCGACCTCACCTGACCGAGCACCTGGAGGCAGGCTGACAACAGCTGGTCGACCTCACCTGACCGAGAACCTGAAGGCAGGCTGACAACAGCTGGTCGACCTCACCTGACCGAGCACCTGGAGGCAGGCTGACAACAGCTGGTCGACCTCACCTGACCGAGCACCTGGAGGCAGGCTGACAACAGCTGGTCGACCTCACCTGACCGAGCACCTGGAGGCAGGCTGACAACAGCTGGTCGACCTCACCTGACCGAGCACCTGGAGGCAGGCTGACAACAGCTGGTCGACCTCACCTGACCGAGAACCTGGAGGCAGGCTGACAACAGCTGGTCGACCTCACCTGACCGTCTGTCGGTCTGTGTACACTGTGCACGGCTCTCACCTGTCCGTCTGTCGGTCTGTGTACACTGTACACGGCTCTCACCTATCCGTCTGTCGGTCTGTGTACACTGTGCACGGCTCTCACCTGTCCGTCTGTCGGTCTGTGTACACTGTGCACGGCTCTCACCTGTCCGTCTGTCGGTCTGTGTACACTGTGCACGGCTCTCACCTGTCGGTCTGTCGGTCTGTGTACATTGTGCACGGCTCTCACCTGTCCGTCTGTCGGTCTGTGTACACTGTGCACGGCTCTCACCTGTCCGTCTGTCGGTCTGTGTACACTGTGCACGGCTCTCACCTGTACGTCTGTCGGTCTGTGTACACTGTGCACGGCTCTCACCTGTCCGTCTGTCGGTCTGTGTACACTGTGCACGGCTCTCACCTGTCCGTCTGTCGGTCTGTGTATACTGTGCACGGCTCTCACCTGTCCGTCTGTCGGTCTGTGTACACTGTGCACGGCTCTCACCTGTACGTCTGTCGGTCTGTGTACACTGTGCACGGCTCTCACCTGTCCGTCTGTCGGTTTGTGTACACTGTGCACGGCTTTCACCTGTCCGAGCACCTGGAGGCAGGCTGACAACAGCTGGTCGACCTCACTTGACTGAGAACCTGGAGGCAGGCTGACAACAGCTGGTCGACCTCACCTGACTGAGAACCTGGAGGCAGGCTGACAACAGCTGGTCGACCTCACCTGACCGAGCACCTGGAGGCAGGCTGACAACAGCTGGTCGACCTCACCTGACCGAGCACCTGGAGGCAGGCTGACAACAGCTGGTCGACCTCACCTGACCGAGCACCTGGAGGCAGGCTGACAACAGCTGGTCGACGGGCGGACACTGGCGGGACTCCTCTGTGGTGGCCCAGACCACGTGGTGGAACAGGCGGGCTCCGATCCGCTGCAGGTGGGCAGGGAACACACCGTCCTGGCGGTACCGCTGCACCAGAGACCTGAAACACACGCCCCCATCAGTACCTCACCACACGGGGTGGGCAGGGAACACACCGTCCTGGCGGTACCGCCGCACCAGGGACCTGAAACACACGCCCCCATCAGTACCTCACCACACGGGCGGGCAGGGAACACACCGCCCTGGCGGTACCGCCGCACCAGAGACCTGAAACACACGCCCCCATCAGTACCTCACCACACGGGGTGGGCAGGGAACACACCGTCCTGGCGGTACCGCCGCACCAGGGACCTGAAACACACGCCCCCATCAGTACCTCACCACACGGGGTGGGCAGGGAACACACCGTCCTGGCGGTACCGCCGCACCAGGGACCTGAAACACACGCCCCCATCAGTACCTCACCACACGGGGTGGGCAGGGAACACACCGTCCTGGCGGTACCGCCGCACCAGGGACCTGAAACACACGCCCCCATCAGTACCTCACCACACGGGGTGGGCAGGGAACACACCGTCCTGGCGGTACCGCCGCACCAGGGACATGCAACAACGAGGCTCTTATCTAAGGATCAGACCAGTGTTGTGTTGTGACAGTGAAGTATTCCAAACATATAAACACTCTGATATACTACCCAAGCGACAAGATGATTGTTATTCCGTTCCCGTAAAAACGTCATGCCGACATGTCACGGTACCATGAACCATATCATGACAAAGAAAAACTTTCCATAACCAGTCTTTAGCAGGCCACCTTCGAAAGAAGCATAATTCAGAACATAACGCGTTCAAATTAGCAGATGGACGAGCTGCGATCCCCTCGCCATCCAGCCTGACCCTGCCAACAGTACCACCCGGGTCCTCCGACGCCGGCTGTCCCCGCCTCCACCCCGCTGCGTACTTGATGAAGGTCTCCAGCCTGACGGCGGCGGCGCCCAGCTGGCACGGCGGGTCGGCCAGCGACGCCCGCTCCAGTCGCTCCGCCTGCTGACGGTTATCGTCTATACGGTGGTACACGCCGCCGTCCAGACGAGCCGTCTCGCACTGCCGGATACACAGCGGGAGAGGGGCGCGGCACACTCTCAGCTGAGGAAGACAAGATGACTAAAACGAGGATATTGTCCAGGGGGACGGTGAGCGCAGCTGACCTGATGAAACTGAGCGTCGACCGTGGTCATAGCCACTGCAATCAGGTGGACGCTCTATACAGACGGTACCCTCGACGGTACCCTCGACGGTACCCTCGACGGTACCCTCGACGGTACCCTCGACGGTACCCTCGACGTACATCCTCAGCTGAACGACGCTCGGGTCTAATATCGCCGGTGTTAGGTCTGTCAGTTACTTCACCGGGTGCACAATGGGCGGGCAGCGGCATTTAGCGCGGCACAGTTCATTTTGTGACTTTCTACTCGATGCAAAAAATGGTTGTAGTTAGACACAAAATTGTCCATTGAATCCGAAAATGACAATATATATATATCCGCCAGCATGAATCGTGTTTCGTATAGGTGAGCTTGAACACGGAACTTTGCACGGAGAAGCGGAACCGGCATCACGTGCTGTAATTTTTGTTCAAAGCTCAAAGTGAAATAACACAAATTGCAATGCTGAACGAGTTATTATGTGTTCGTTCATAAGAAGTGAGTCATGCTCTATGTAAAAATTCATGTTAGCCTTTCCAAGAATGCATTTTCATTATTGATTAGCCATTTTATGAGGTGTCAAAAATGACCACGGATTTGTTAATACTTTATCTTTGCAAGTGCCGATATTAAAATGCCCACTATTGCCCGCGCTGCAAACATGATTTTTAGTTGACATGGACAATTTTGTTATCGAACCACTGCTAATTTGGCTGCACCTTAATATTTTCATTTTTGTTTTAATTATTTTACTTGGAAAGTAAAAAATCCTGATTTGTAATAGATATTAAATCCTTGTGAGGAAAATTGGATTCTATTTTAACTACAATGTCGGTAAGATCAGGCGAAAAGAGAGCAAATTTCCTGAACATATATGAAGAGAGCAAAATTCTTTGGACCCAAAAAGTCTAGAAAATGGCCCAAATTCCAAGGCTGGGGCGTCCCCTACCAATAGACGGCGCTTCTCCGGCCCGTGACAGCGCCCCTCCAGTCAGCGACGGCGCCCCTCTCCGACCAGTGACGGCGCCCCTCTCCGACCAGTGACGGCGCCCCTTCCGGCCAGTCTTTGTCGGCCCATTGCATCCGCTCCAAGCTTCAGAACGGCAGCTGAACTTGATTATGTCATGCACGTTTCGGGACGTTCGCGCTGACAGCATACGGGTGGTCGAGGCGTGTTTTTTCAGTGTCCCTATGATGTTTAAACGTAAGAAAAGGTTCGTTTCATGTTTATAAAAACAATGCTGTGATGCCATTTGACAGAGAAGTAAACAGCATACAAATCATGCAGTGGCGTGCGCAGAAATTCACAAAGGACCAGGTCATTGCCTTGAGGGGCGCCACCCGATCGACAAGGACGCCACCAATATTGGCGAAAACTTTGCAGGGGAGGGGGGGGGGGCTCTTCTGGACGGACGGAGGGGGCACCGTCACTAGCCGGAGGGCGCCGTCACTAGCAGGAGGGGCGCCGCCACTGGCCGGAGGGGCGCCGTCACTAGCCGGAGGGGCGCCGTCACTGGCGAGCGAGGCGCCGTGACTGTCCGGAGGGGCGCCGTCACTGGTCGGAGGGCGCCGTCACTCGCCGGAGGGGCGCGATCACTGACCGGAGGGGCGCCAGCTTTGCATGGGCGCCTCGGGTCCAAAGGACCAGGTCATGACCTGAATGACCGTATACTCGGTACGCCACTGAAATCATGTCACTGCAGAGTAGCAATAAGGCAAACTTGCACGTTTCACTGTTTTTTGGCTAATATCGGGATTAATTGACGCTTATGCTAATAATGGAGGTGATTTTAATCAAAGATGCTGTGATTTGTTTGCGCTGATTTTCAATTTCGCCAGGTTCCTCTTTCGAGCACGTCCATTTGCATTAATTAAACATCGGTTCAAAAGCAGCGAAACCTATCATTGCTACACGATAATAGGCATTGACTGGGGTCTCAGCATAACACCATTGACTGGAGGGGGGGGGGGGGGGGTAAACGACCCGCTGGTTATCTTCCGAACCAATAATCGCAGCGAGACGCACAAGGCGGAAATCGAAAGCTCTCAATGAGACAAATATAAAGCAAACTCAAAAATGTCAAAGTGAGGTCAAATGTTAGGTCACGGTTAGGTCAAATGCCAAAATCGACGTATTTTAGTTTATGGACCATACTTTCCAACAAAAGCCTTCGATTCCGACCATGATCACCCAAAGTGCTGTCAAAGGTAGTATACACATCCTGCATGAGCTAAAGTGAGATTGTTGGCAAAGGTTAAGGTCAAGGTCAGGTCACAAAAGGTCACTATGCGCAAAATATCTACGAAAGTCATACAAAACATGTTTAGGGGTTATTTGCAACGTATAATTCGATAGTGATAGTTATTTCACTAACTGACTTCATTTACGTGAAGTTATTGTCAAGTTATTGTCAAGTTCACGTCAAGTTCAGGTCACTGAAGGTCAAAATTTGAAATTGATAAATCTAAGTCAAAAAGGCATGTTTCTGGACCAGTTTTGTCTCAGGAATACAGTGCTGGGATTTGTGTCTGTATCTGGTCAATAAAAACACACAAACGCAATTTCAAAATATGACATGAGTTAGTTACCCGTACTATAGATGTCATAAGTCAGTCACAAATGGAGATATCAGTTTGAAATTTGGTATGGTAGTTGCCTACATATGGTTCTCTGACATCCTCAGTTTTTTTATATTTAAGAAAATTTTGATTTTGTGATAATTTTCCCCATTTTTTTTAGTTTGTAGGGGGTCAAGACACTATTCCGGTAAAAATGCGAGATAGCCATGTTGTAGACCTTGCTATTTCCTATCGTTTGACGTGTTTGGATTTGATTTTGATACAAATATGGCACTTGTACGGTCTGTTTTTGTTAACGATTATTTTATATTATTATTTTAATTACGAGTTTAGCTGATTTTGGTGTAAAACTCGTGTGTAGCGACGTCACAAAATTCACTAGAACTCGATTTTTTCGAAAAAAAAATGCTTCCTTTTTGTACACAAGACGTAACAACGATTTATAAGAAGATACCCGAAGTTTCACGTTGTTAGCGCTATTGTTTTGTTTTTTTAGCTATTACGAAAATTAATCAGGGGGCGTTAAACTTGGCAATGGCAGTCAATGGCGGGTTAATGCATCTGAATGAGGCTTTTAGAAGATTGACTTCAGCCACATGTACGCCGATTCTTTTGCGGAGTTTTAGTCACCAATCATCTTTTTATGCCCATGCACCAAAGAATAGCACATTTGTGTTCATGATCCAAGATGAAAAGTTGAATGATGACACACCCTATCGCACATCACATAACACGCATCTACGTCAGAGCTGTCGCGCCAGAGTTCGGGTCAATTTACAGTAATGTCTTGTGCGGCTATTTTGCAATACTTCAAGTCGTGATGTTTATGATAAAAAAATGCGGAGAATCTCCGCAAGACAATCGTGAATGCATCAGACAGCAATATCATCTTATGCGAGCTCATATTGATGTAAGACATCTGAATCCCAGGGAAAGTAGATACACGATTATGTCGCGCTAAATGCCGCTGACCGCCCAATTTGGGGTGGTGGGCGGTGGCCACCGCCTACTTTTAGCAACCGCAAACCCGAACGTGACGGCTGCAGTGGTCGAAAGGGAAGGGCAACACCACACCGCGCCTCAACACCAACACCACACCGCGCCTCAACACCAACACCACACCGCGCCGCAACACCAACACCACACCACGCCTCAACACCAACACCACACCGCGCCTAACACCAACACCGCACCGCGCCTCAACACCAACACCAACACCAACACCAACACCACACCGCGCCTCAACACCAACACCATACCACGCCTCAACACCAACACCACACCGCGCCTAACACCAACACCAAACACCGCACCTCAGCACCAACACCACACCGCGCCTAACACCAACACCAAACACCGCACCTCAACACCAACACCACACCACGCCTCAACACCAACACCAACACCACACCTCGCCTCAACACCAACACCACACCACGCCTCAACACCAACACCACACCACGCCTCAACACCAACACCACACCACGCCTCAACACCAACACCAACACCACACCTCACCTCAACACCAACACCACACCTCGCCTCAACACCAACACCACACCACGCCTCAACACCAACACCACACCTCGCCTCAACACCAACACCACACCACGCCTCAACACCAACACCACACCGCGCCTCAACACCAACACCACACCGCACCTCAACACCAACACCACACCGCACCTCAACACCAACACCACACCGCACCTCAACACTAACACCACACCGCGCCTCAACACCAACACCACACCACGCCTCAACACCAACACCACACCTCGCCTCAACACCAACACCACACCGCGCCTCCCTGTAACGCCAGTCTGCGACGGTGCGACTCCCGCCTCCCAGTCCCGCCTCCTCACCCCGCATCCCTGTCCCTGCTCCACCTCCTCACCCCGCCTCCCTGTCCCAGCTCCCTCCTCCCGCCTCCCAGCTCCCTCCTCCCGGCTCTCAGCCCCGCCTCCCTGCCCCGCCTCCCGGCTGTCCCGCCTCCTCACCCCGCCTCCCTGTCCCGCCTCTTCACCCCGCCTCCCACAAAATGCTTCCTTGACTGACCTCGAGCACCACGGTGGCGGGGCCGGCGCAGCGGTGGTCGGGCGGCGACGCGCGGCCAGGCGGCTCACACCGTATCCTCTCCACCACCTGCGTCAGCTCGTTCGTGTACAGCTCCGGCAGCAGGTCCAGGTACTGACCGTCCAGCGACGAGTGCTCCGCCGACACGCCCGCGAACCAGCTGCGGCGCACAAACAGCGGCGACCGTTGGGATTCGAACCCGCCACACAGGGGTTACCGGGCGGGAACGACTGCCAAGCCACTGGCTAATCTGGCAAAATCGGCAACCAATCGCAAACTGAACATTCGTGGTTCGTCTGGACAAAATCAACACAAAAACAGCCAAATATGACTCCATTATGTGTACATCACCGACCACCAATGGTGAACATGAAGTGAGCTGCACCTACTCCACGATACAATAGTCAAATAGACTAGTGGATGGTGACCCGTTAACCCGTTAACACACATTTTTCGGGAGATAGCTTGACCGCTAACCCGTTGGCCCGATAAACCATCACTATTTCCAGGAGATAACTCAGAACTCTGAAACCAGTTTATATCGAGCCCTTAAGATTTAGGTGCCCTGAGCCGGCCTGCTAAGATATTCATCGCATAGTTCGTTATTTTCCCGCTTACTTCCTTTGGTATCTCATACAGCAGGAGTTTACAGAAACAATCACCATCTCACCGTCTATTTAATGGCCTACACATCTCCGAATCTGAACGCGTTCAGGGCCATTGCCAACTAACCCCGGCCGCCCGCCGTCCGGTCAGACCGGGCACGTGACATGTCAGCCGGACAGCCAATCAGAGAGTCGGGCCGGCGGGCGGGGGTCAGACAATCAGAGCCGGTCAGTCGGTAGACCGCCGCGGACACACACACACACACACACACACACACACACACACACACACACACACACGCACGCACGCACGCACGCACGCACGCACGCACGCACGCACGCACGCACGCACGCACGCACGCACGCACGCACGCACGCACGCACGCACGCACGCACGCACGCACGCACGCACGCACGCACGCACGCACGCACGCACGCACGCACGCACGCACGCACGCACGCACGCACGCACGCACGCACGCACGCACGCACGCACGCACGCACGCACGCACGCACGCACGCACGCACGCACGCACGCACGCACGCACGCACGCACGCACGCACGCACGCACGCACGCACGCACGCACGCACGCACGCACGCACGCACGCACGCACGCACGCACGCACGCACGCACGCACGCACGCACGCACGCACGCACGCACGCACGCACGCACGCACGCACGCACGCACGCACGCACGCACGCACGCACGCACGCACGCACGCACGCACGCACGCACGCACGCACGCACGCACGCACGCACGCACGCACGCACGCACGCACGCACGCACGCACGCACGCACGCACGCACGCACGCACGCACGCACGCACGCACGCACGCACGCACGCACGCACGCACGCACGCACGCACGCACACACACACACACACACACACACACACACACACACACACACACACACACACACACACACACACACACACACACACACACACACACACACACACACACACACAGCGCGCAAGCGCGCGCGCGCGCATACAGACTACAGAGGCTCTTCAAACAGTGTGTTGGATCACGACCAATACATAGCGATAGTGGCAGCCTATTCTGTGCAGCATTGCTCTGCGTCTAACGCTGTCGGCCGTCACCAGCTCCGCCACACGCCGCCCTCACTGACCGCCGAGTCGCTCTCACCTGGCGTATTTGGCCAACTCGGAGAAGGACTCTCTCAGTCCAGCGAGCGCGGCCTCCGGTCCGCTGAACAGGGCCGGCGTCAGGCGCGGCACGGCAGTGTCCAGCGGCTGCAGCGGCGGCGGCGGCACCCGAGCATCGTACGACCGCAGACTGAGGGACGGGGAGGGACGGTCAGACCACTGAGGGATGGGGAGGGACGGTCAGACGACTGAGGGACGGGGAGGGACGGTCAGACCACTGAGGGATGGGGAGGGACGGTCAGACGACTGAGGTACGGGGAGAGACGGTCGGACGACTGAGGTACGGGGAGAGACGGTCAGACGACTGAGGTACGGGGAGAGACGGTCAGACGACTGAGGTACGGGGAGGGACGGTCAGACGACTGAGGTACGGGGAGAGACGGTCGGACCACTGAGGTACGGGGAGGAACGGTCAGACCACTGAGGGATGGGGAGGAACGGTCAGACCACTGAGGGATGGGGAGGGACGGTCAGACGACTGAGGTACGGGGAGGGACGGTCAGACGACTGAGGTACGGGGAGGGACGGTCAGACCACTGAGGGATGGGGAGGGACGGTCAGACGACTGAGGTACGGGGAGAGACGGTCGGACGACTGAGGTACGGGGAGAGACGGTCAGACGACTGAGGTACGGGGAGAGACGGTCGGACGACTGAGGTACGGGGAGAGACGGTCGGACCACTGAGGTACGGGGAGGAACGGTCAGACGACTGAGGTACGGGGAGGGACGGTCAGACCACTGAGGGATGGGGAGGGACGGTCAGACGACTGAGGTACGGGGAGGGACGGTCAGACGACTGAGGTACGGGGAGAGACGGTCGGACGACTGAGGTACGGGGAGGGACGGTCAGACCACTGAGGGATGGGGAGGGACGGTCAGACCACTGAGGGATGGGGAGGGACGGTCAGACGACTGAGGTACGGACGACTGAGGTACGGGTAGGGACGGTCAGAGGCGGGCTGAGGAGGGGTGTGGAGGGGCTGAGGAGGGGTGTGGTGAGGCTGAGGCGGGGTGTGGTGGGGGTGTGGTGGGGGTGTGGTGGGGGTGTGGTGGGGGTGTGGTGGGGGTGTGGTGGGGGTGTGGTGGGGGTGTGGTGGGGGTGTGGTGGGGGTGTGGTGGGGTGGGGTGGGGTGTGGTGGGGATGTGGTGGGGGTGTGGTGGGGGTGTGGTGGGGGTGTGGTGGGGGTGTGGTGGGGGTGTGGTGGGGGTGTGGTGGGGGTGTGGTGGGGGTGTGGTAGGGGTGAGGCGGGGTGAGGCGGGGCTGAGGCTGAGGCTGAGGCGGGTTGGTTATGACGACAGAGTCGACACGGACAGACAGACAGACAGACAGACAGACAGACACAGGCAGGCAGGCAGGCAGGCAGGCAGGCAGGCAGGCAGACAGGCAGACAGGCAGACAGGCAGACAGGCAGACAGGCCGACAGGCCGACAGGCCGACGGCAGACAGACAGACAGACAGACAGACAGACAGACAGACAGACAGACAGACAGACAGACAGACAGACAGACAGACAGACAGACAGACAGACAGACAGACAGACAGACAGACAGACAGACAGAGACAGCGACAGCGACAGCGACAGCGACAGCGACAGCGACAGCGACAGCGACAGCGACAGCGACAGCGACAGCGACAGCGACAGCGACAGCGACAGCGACAGCGACAGCGACAGCGACAGCGACAGCGACAGCGACAGCGACAGCGACAGCGACAGCGACAGCGACAGCGACAGCGACAGCGACAGCGACAGCGACAGCGACAGCGACAGCGACAGCGACAGCGACAGCGACAGCGACAGCGACAGCGACAGCGACAGCGACAGCGACAGCGACAGCGACAGCGACAGCGACAGCGACAGCGACAGCGACAGCGACAGCGACAGCGACAGCGACAGCGACAGCGACAGCGACAGCGACAGCGACAGCGACAGCGACAGCGACAGCGACAGCGACAGCGACAGCGACAGCGACAGCGACAGCGACAGCGACAGCGACAGCGACAGCGACAGCGACAGCGACAGCGACAGCGACAGCGACAGCGACAGCGACAGCGACAGCGACAGCGACAGCGACAGCGACAGCGACAGCGACAGCGACAGCGACAGCGACAGCGACAGCGACAGCGACAGCGACAGCGACAGCGACAGCGACAGCGACAGCGACAGCGACAGCGACAGCGACAGCGACAGCGACAGCGACAGCGACAGCGACAGCGACAGCGACAGCGACAGCGACAGCGACAGCGACAGCGACAGCGACAGCGACAGCGACAGCGACAGCGACAGCGACAGCGACAGCGACAGCGACAGCGACAGCGACAGCGACAGCGACAGCGACAGCGACAGCGACAGCGACAGCGACAGCGACAGCGACAGCGACAGCGACAGCGACAGCGACAGCGACAGCGACAGCGACAGCGACAGCGACAGCGACAGCGACAGCGACAGCGACAGCGACAGCGACAGCGACAGCGACAGCGACAGCGACAGCGACAGCGACAGCGACAGCGACAGCGACAGCGACAGCGACAGCGACAGCGACAGCGACAGCGACAGCGACAGCGACAGCGACAGCGACAGCGACAGCGACAGCGACAGCGACAGCGACAGCGACAGCGACAGCGACAGCGACAGCGACAGCGACAGCGACAGCGACAGCGACAGCGACAGCGACAGCGACAGCGACAGCGACAGCGACAGCGACAGCGACAGCGACAGCGACAGCGACAGCGACAGCGACAGCGACAGCGACAGCGACAGCGACAGCGACAGCGACAGCGACAGCGACAGCGACAGCGACAGCGACAGCGACAGCGACAGCGACAGCGACAGCGACAGCGACAGCGACAGCGACAGCGACAGCGACAGCGACAGCGACAGCGACAGCGACAGCGACAGCGACAGCGACAGCGACAGCGACAGCGACAGCGACAGCGACAGCGACAGCGACAGCGACAGCGACAGCGACAGCGACAGCGACAGCGACAGCGACAGCGACAGCGACAGCGACAGCGACAGCGACAGCGACAGCGACAGCGACAGCGACAGCGACAGCGACAGCGACAGCGACAGCGACAGCGACAGCGACAGCGACAGCGACAGCGACAGCGACAGCGACAGCGACAGCGACAGCGACAGCGACAGCGACAGCGACAGCGACAGCGACAGCGACAGCGACAGCGACAGCGACAGCGACAGCGACAGCGACAGCGACAGCGACAGCGACAGCGACAGCGACAGCGACAGCGACAGCGACAGCGACAGCGACAGCGACAGCGACAGCGACAGCGACAGCGACAGCGACAGCGACAGCGACAGCGACAGCGACAGCGACAGCGACAGCGACAGCGACAGCGACAGCGACAGCGACAGCGACAGCGACAGCGACAGCGACAGCGACAGCGACAGCGACAGCGACAGCGACAGCGACAGCGACAGCGACAGCGACAGCGACAGCGACAGCGACAGCGACAGCGACAGCGACAGCGACAGCGACAGCGACAGCGACAGCGACAGCGACAGCGACAGCGACAGCGACAGCGACAGCGACAGCGACAGCGACAGCGACAGCGACAGCGACAGCGACAGCGACAGCGACAGCGACAGCGACAGCGACAGCGACAGCGACAGCGACAGCGACAGCGACAGCGACAGCGACAGCGACAGCGACAGCGACAGCGACAGCGACAGCGACAGCGACAGCGACAGCGACAGCGACAGCGACAGCGACAGCGACAGCGACAGCGACAGCGACAGCGACAGCGACAGCGACAGCGACAGCGACAGCGACAGCGACAGCGACAGCGACAGCGACAGCGACAGCGACAGCGACAGCGACAGCGACAGCGACAGCGACAGCGACAGCGACAGCGACAGCGACAGCGACAGCGACAGCGACAGCGACAGCGACAGCGACAGCGACAGCGACAGCGACAGCGACAGCGACAGCGACAGCGACAGCGACAGCGACAGCGACAGCGACAGCGACAGCGACAGCGACAGCGACAGCGACAGCGACAGCGACAGCGACAGCGACAGCGACAGCGACAGCGACAGCGACAGCGACAGCGACAGCGACAGCGACAGCGACAGCGACAGCGACAGCGACAGCGACAGCGACAGCGACAGCGACAGCGACAGCGACAGCGACAGCGACAGCGACAGCGACAGCGACAGCGACAGCGACAGCGACAGCGACAGCGACAGCGACAGCGACAGCGACAGCGACAGCGACAGCGACAGCGACAGCGACAGCGACAGCGACAGCGACAGCGACAGCGACAGCGACAGCGACAGCGACAGCGACAGCGACAGCGACAGCGACAGCGACAGCGACAGCGACAGCGACAGCGACAGCGACAGCGACAGCGACAGCGACAGCGACAGCGACAGCGACAGCGACAGCGACAGCGACAGCGACAGAGACAGAGACAGAGACAGAGACAGACAGACACAGACAGACAGACAGACAGACAGACAGACAGACAGACAGACAGACAGACAGACAGACAGACAGACAGACAGACAGACAGACAGACAGACAGACAGACAGACAGACAGACAGACAGACAGACAGACAGACAGACAGACAGACAGACAGACAGACAGACAGACAGACAGACAGACAGACAGACACAGACAGACAGACAGACAGACAGACAGACAGACAGACAGACAGACAGACAGACAGACAGACAGACAGACAGACAGACAGACAGACAGACAGACAGACAGACAGACAGACAGACAGACAGACAGACAGACAGACAGACAGACAGACAGACAGACAGACAGACAGACAGACAGACAGACAGACAGACAGACAGACAGACAGACAGACAGACAGACAGACAGACAGACAGACAGACAGACAGACAGACAGACAGACAGACAGACAGACAGACAGACAGACAGACAGACAGACAGACAGACAGACAGACAGACAGACAGACAGACAGACAGACAGACAGACAGACAGACAGACAGACAGACAGACAGACAGACAGACAGACAGACAGACAGACAGACAGACAGACAGACAGACAGACAGACAGACAGACAGACAGACAGACAGACAGACAGACAGACAGACAGACAGACAGACAGACAGACAGACAGACAGACAGACAGACAGACAGACAGACAGACAGACAGACAGACAGACAGACAGACAGACAGACAGACAGACAGACAGACAGACAGACAGACAGACAGACAGACAGACAGACAGACAGACAGACAGACAGACAGACAGACAGACAGACAGACAGACAGACAGACAGACAGACAGACAGACAGACAGACAGACAGACAGACAGACAGACAGACAGACAGACAGACAGACAGACAGACAGACAGACAGACAGACAGACAGACAGACAGACAGACAGACAGACAGACAGACAGACAGACAGACAGACAGACAGACAGACAGACAGACAGACAGACAGACAGACAGACAGACAGACAGACAGACAGACAGACAGACAGACAGACAGACAGACAGACAGACAGACAGACAGACAGACAGACAGACAGACAGACAGACAGACAGACAGACAGACAGACAGACAGACAGACAGACAGACAGACAGACAGACAGACAGACAGACAGACAGACAGACAGACAGACAGACAGACAGACAGACAGACAGACAGACAGACAGACAGACAGACAGACAGACAGACAGACAGACAGACAGACAGACAGACAGACAGACAGACAGACAGACAGACAGACAGACAGACAGACAGACAGACAGACAGACAGACAGACAGACAGACAGACAGACAGACAGACAGACAGACAGACAGACAGACAGACAGACAGACAGACAGACAGACAGACAGACAGACAGACAGACAGACAGACAGACAGACAGACAGACAGACAGACAGACAGACAGACAGACAGACAGACAGACAGACAGACAGACAGACAGACAGACAGACAGACAGACAGACAGACAGACAGACAGACAGACAGACAGACAGACAGACAGACAGACAGACAGACAGACAGACAGACAGACAGACAGACAGACAGACAGACAGACAGACAGACAGACAGACAGACAGACAGACAGACAGACAGACAGACAGACAGACAGACAGACAGACAGACAGACAGACAGACAGACAGACAGACAGACAGACAGACAGACAGACAGACAGACAGACAGACAGACAGACAGACAGACAGACAGACAGACAGACAGACAGACAGACAGACAGACAGACAGACAGACAGACAGACAGACAGACAGACAGACAGACAGACAGACAGACAGACAGACAGACAGACAGACAGACAGACAGACAGACAGACAGACAGACAGACAGACAGACAGACAGACAGACAGACAGACAGACAGACAGACAGACAGACAGACAGACAGACAGACAGACAGACAGACAGACAGACAGACAGACAGACAGACAGACAGACAGACAGACAGACAGACAGACAGACAGACAGACAGACAGACAGACAGACAGACAGACAGACAGACAGACAGACAGACAGACAGACAGACAGACAGACAGACAGACAGACAGACAGACAGACAGACAGACAGACAGACAGACAGACAGACAGACAGACAGACAGACAGACAGACAGACAGACAGACAGACAGACAGACAGACAGACAGACAGACAGACAGACAGACAGACAGACAGACAGACAGACAGACAGACAGACAGACAGACAGACAGACAGACAGACAGACAGACAGACAGACAGACAGACAGACAGACAGACAGACAGACAGACAGACAGACAGACAGACAGACAGACAGACAGACAGACAGACAGACAGACAGACAGACAGACAGACAGACAGACAGACAGACAGACAGACAGACAGACAGACAGACAGACAGACAGACAGACAGACAGACAGACAGACAGACAGACAGACAGACAGACAGACAGACAGACAGACAGACAGACAGACAGACAGACAGACAGACAGACAGACAGACAGACAGACAGACAGACAGACAGACAGACAGACAGACAGACAGACAGACAGACAGACAGACAGACAGACAGACAGACAGACAGACAGACAGACAGACAGACAGACAGACAGACAGACAGACAGACAGACAGACAGACAGACAGACAGACAGACAGACAGACAGACAGACAGACAGACAGACAGACAGACAGACAGACAGACAGACAGACAGACAGACAGACAGACAGACAGACAGACAGACAGACAGACAGACAGACAGACAGACAGACAGACAGACAGACAGACAGACAGACAGACAGACAGACAGACAGACAGACAGACAGACAGACAGACAGACAGACAGACAGACAGACAGACAGACAGACAGACAGACAGACAGACAGACAGACAGACAGACAGACAGACAGACAGACAGACAGACAGACAGACAGACAGACAGACAGACAGACAGACAGACAGACAGACAGACAGACAGACAGACAGACAGACAGACAGACAGACAGACAGACAGACAGACAGACAGACAGACAGACAGACAGACAGACAGACAGACAGACAGACAGACAGACAGACAGACAGACAGACAGACAGACAGACAGACAGACAGACAGACAGACAGACAGACAGACAGACAGACAGACAGACAGACAGACAGACAGACAGACAGACAGACAGACAGACAGACAGACAGACAGACAGACAGACAGACAGACAGACAGACAGACAGACAGACAGACAGACAGACAGACAGACAGACAGACAGACAGACAGACAGACAGACAGACAGACAGACAGACAGACAGACAGACAGACAGACAGACAGACAGACAGACAGACAGACAGACAGACAGACAGACAGACAGACAGACAGACAGACAGACAGACAGACAGACAGACAGACAGACAGACAGACAGACAGACAGACAGACAGACAGACAGACAGACAGACAGACAGACAGACAGACAGACAGACAGACAGACAGACAGACAGACAGACAGACAGACAGACAGACAGACAGACAGACAGACAGACAGACAGACAGACAGACAGACAGACAGACAGACAGACAGACAGACAGACAGACAGACAGACAGACAGACAGACAGACAGACAGACAGACAGACAGACAGACAGACAGACAGACAGACAGACAGACAGACAGACAGACAGACAGACAGACAGACAGACAGACAGACAGACAGACAGACAGACAGACAGACAGACAGACAGACAGACAGACAGACAGACAGACAGACAGACAGACAGACAGACAGACAGACAGACAGACAGACAGACAGACAGACAGACAGACAGACAGACAGACAGACAGACAGACAGACAGACAGACAGACAGACAGACAGACAGACAGACAGACAGACAGACAGACAGACAGACAGACAGACAGACAGACAGACAGACAGACAGACAGACAGACAGACAGACAGACAGACAGACAGACAGACAGACAGACAGACAGACAGACAGACAGACAGACAGACAGACAGACAGACAGACAGACAGACAGACAGACAGACAGACAGACAGACAGACAGACAGACAGACAGACAGACAGACAGACAGACAGACAGACAGAGACAGACAGACAGACAGATGGCGAGTGCGATACCGCGGCGGCTCAGTGAACCATTTAGCCATTGGACAGGAGGTGATGACAGGAGGTGATGACAGGAGGTGATGACAGGAGGTGATGACAGGAGGTGATGACAGGTGATGACAGGAGGTGAAGACAGGAGGTGATGACAGAGCCAACCCACCCAGCCTTATGACACGAGGAGCGACGCTTAAGTGTCCAGCTCGTTCACGTCGCCATCGCACACTTTGACAATACTTTCAGCATACGGCCCGTCGGATTAACACAAGCTTGACGTCCCCAATACGCATAATTATTCAAACCCCTCCTCTATAACTACTGAGCTGCTGAGCTGCACGACTGGCCCTGGTGGCATAATAAGACAAACAGACAGCGAGGTCAGACTAGCCGCGTCTCACGCACCGTTTGATGATGCGGTTGGCCGGCGTGTCCTCGCTGCGGACCGGGGTGCTGGGCGCCGAGCCGCTCACTCGGTGGTCGTGGTGACTGGCCGCCCGCTGCCTCAGGCACGCCTCGCTCAGCCGCGACTCGGCCCAGTAGTTGACGTACTCCTCCCACACCTCGCCCAGCTGCGGCGGAGCGGAACCGACCCAAGATGGTCAGTTGTACTCCTCCCACACCCAGCTGCGGCGGAGCGGACCCGACCCAGGACGGTCAGTTGTACTCCTCCCACACCCAGCTGCGGCGGAGCGGAGCAGATCCAGGACGGTCAGTTGTACTCCTCCCACACCCAGCTGCGGCGGAGCGGACCCCATCCAGGACGGTCAGTTGTACCCCTCCCACACCCAGCTGCGGTGGAGCGGACCCGACCCAGGACGGTCAGTTGTACTCCTCCCACACCCAGCTGCGGCGGAGCGGACCCCATCCAGGACGGTCAGTTGTACTCCTCCCACACCCAGCTGCGGCGGAGCGGACCCGACCCAGGACGGTCAGTTGTACTCCTCCCACACCCAGCTGCGGCGGAGCGGACCCCATCCAGGACGGTCAGTTGTACTCCTCCCACACCCAGCTGCGGCGGAGCGGACCCCATCCAGGACGGTCAGTTGTACTCCTCCCACACCCAGCTGCGGCGGAGCGGACCCCATCCAGGACGGTCAGTTGTACTCCTCCCACACCCAGCTGCGGCGGAGCGGAGCAGATCCAGGATGGTCAGTTGTACTCCCACACCCAGCTGCGGCGGAGCGGAGCAGATCCAGGATGGTCAGTTGTACTCCTCCCACACCCAGCTGCGGCGGAGCGGACCCGACCCAGGACGGTCAGTTGTACCCCTCCCACACCCAGCTGCGGCGGAGCGGACCCCATCCAGGACGGTCAGTTGTACTCCTCCCACACCCAGCTGCGGCGGAGCGGACCCGACCCAGGACGGTCAGTTGTACTCCTCCCACACCCAGCTGCGGCGGAGCGGACCCCATCCAGGACGGTCAGTTGTACTCCTCCCACACCCAGCTGCGGCGGAGCGGACCCGACCCAGGACGGTCAGTTGTACCCCTCCCACACCCAGCTGCGGCGGAGCGGAGCGGACCCGACCCAGGACGGTCAGTTGTACCCCTCCCACACCCAGCTGCGGCGGAGCGGAGCGGACCCGACCCAGGACGGTCAGTTGTACTCCTCCCACACCCAGCTGCGGTGGAGCGGACCCCATCCAGGACGGTCAGTTGTACTCCTCCCACACCCAGCTGCGGCGGAGCGGACCCGACCCAGGACGGTCAGTTGTACCCCTCCCACACCCAGCTGCGGCGGAGCGGACCCGACCCAGGACGGTCAGTTGTACCCCTCCCACACCCAGCGGCGGCGGAGCGGACCCCATCCAGGACGGTCAGTTGTACTCCTCCCACACCCAGCTGCGGCGGAGCGGACCCGACCCAGGACGGTCAGTTGTACCCCTCCCACACCCAGCTGCGGCGGAGCGGAGCGGACCCCATCCAGGACGGTCAGTTGTACTCCTCCCACACCCAGCTGCGGCGGAGCGGACCCCATCCAGGACGGTCAGTTGTACCCCTCCCACACCCAGCTGCGGCGGAGCGGACCCGACCCAGGACGGTCAGTTGTACCCCTCCCACACCCAGCTGCGGCGGAGCGGAGCGGACCCGACCCAGGACGGTCAGTTGTACTCCTCCCACACCCAGCTGCGGTGGAGCGGACCCCATCCAGGACGGTCAGTTGTACTCCTCCCACACCCAGCTGCGGTGGAGCGGACCCCATCCAGGACGGTCAGTTGTACTCCTCCCACACCCAGCTGCGGTGGAGCGGACCCCATCCAGGACGGTCAGTTGTACTCCTCCCACACCCAGCTGCGGTGGAGCGGACCCCATCCAGGACGGTCAGTTGTACTCCTCCCACACCCAGCTGCGGTGGAGCGGACCCCATCCAGGACGGTCAGTTGTACTCCTCCCACACCCAGCTGCGGCGGAGCGGACCCCATCCAGGACGGTCAGTTGTACTCCTCCCACACCCAGCTGCGGCGGAGCGGACCCCATCCAGGACGGTCAGTTGTACTCCTCCCACACCCAGCTGCGGCGGAGCGGACCCCATCCAGGACGGTCAGTTGTACTCCTCCCACACCCAGCTGCGGCGGAGCGGACCCCATCCAGGACGGTCAGTTGTACTCCTCCCACACCCAGCTGCGGCGGAGCGGACCCGACCCAGGACGGTCAGTTGTACCCCTCCCACACCCAGCTGCGGCGGAGCGGACCCCATCCAGGACGGTCAGTTGTACTCCTCCCACACCCAGCTGCGGCGGAGCGGACCCCATCCAGGACGGTCAGTTGTACTCCTCCCACACCCAGCTGCGGCGGAGCGGACCCGACCCAGGACGGTCAGTTGTACCCCTCCCACACCCAGCTGCGGCGGAGCGGAGCGGACCCGACCCAGGACGGTCAGTTGTACCCCTCCCACACCCAGCTGCGGCGGAGCGGAGCGGACCCGACCCAGGACGGTCAGTTGTACTCCTCCCACACCCAGCTGCGGCGGAGCGGACCCCATCCAGGACGGTCAGTTGTACTCCTCCCACACCCAGCTGCGGCGGAGCGGACCCGACCCAGGACGGTCAGTTGTACCCCTCCCACACCCAGCTGCGGCGGAGCGGAGCGGACCCCATCCAGGACGGTCAGTTGTACTCCTCCCACACCCAGCTGCGGCGGAGCGGACCCCATCCAGGACGGTCAGTTGTACCCCTCCCACACCCAGCTGCGGCGGAGCGGACCCGACCCAGGACGGTCAGTTGTACCCCTCCCACACCCAGCTGCGGCGGAGCGGAGCGGACCCGACCCAGGACGGTCAGTTGTACTCCTCCCACACCCAGCTGCGGCGGAGCGGAGCGGACCCGACCCAGGACGGTCAGTTGTACTCCTCCCACACCCAGCTGCGGCGGAGCGGACCCCATCCAGGACGGTCAGTTGTACCCCTCCCACACCCAGCTGCGGCGGAGCGGACCCGACCCAGGACGGTCAGTTGTACCCCTCCCACACCCAGCTGCGGCGGAGCGGAGCGGACCCCATCCAGGACGGTCAGTTGTACTCCTCCCACACCCAGCTGCGGCGGAGCGGACCCCATCCAGGATGGTCAGTTGTACCCCTCCCACACCCAGCTGCGGCGGAGCAGACCCGACCCAGGACGGTCAGTTGTACCCCTCCCACACCCAGCTGCGGTGGAGCAGACCCCATCCAGGACGGTCAGTTGTACTCCTCCCACACCCAGCTGCGGTGGAGCGGACCCCATCCAGGACGGTCAGTTGTACTCCTCCCACACCCAGCTGCGGTGGAGCGGACCCCATCCAGGACGGTCAGTTGTACTCCTCCCACACCCAGCTGCGGTGGAGCGGACCCCATCCAGGACGGTCAGTTGTACTCCTCCCACACCCAGCTGCGGTGGAGCGGACCCCATCCAGGACGGTCAGTTGTACTCCTCCCACACCCAGCTGCGGCGGAGCGGACCCCATCCAGGACGGTCAGTTGTACTCCTCCCACACCCAGCTGCGGCGGAGCGGACCCGACCCAGGACGGTCAGTTGTACCCCTCCCACACCCAGCTGCGGCGGAGCGGACCCCATCCAGGACGGTCAGTTGTACTCCTCCCACACCCAGCTGCGGTGGAGCGGACCCGACCCAGGACGGTCAGTTGTACCCCTCCCACACCCAGCTGCGGCGGAGCGGACCCCATCCAGGACGGTCAGTTGTACTCCTCCCACACCCAGCTGCGGCGGAGCGGACCCCATCCAGGACGGTCAGTTGTACTCCTCCCACACCCAGCTGCGGTGGAGCGGACCCCATCCAGGATGGTCAGTTGTACTCCCACACCCAGCTGCGGCGGAGCGGAGCGGACCCAGGACGGTCAGTTGTACCCCTCCCACACCCAGCTGCGGCGGAGCGGACCCCATCCAGGACGGTCAGTTGTACCCCTCCCACACCCAGCTGCGGCGGAGCGGACCCCATCCAGGACGGTCAGTTGTACTCCTCCCACACCCAGCTGCGGCGGAGCGGACCCGATCCAGGACGGTCAGTTGTACCCCTCCCACACCCAGCTGCGGCGGAGCAGACCCGACCCAGGACGGTCAGTTGTACTCCTCCCACACCCAGCTGCGGCGGAGCGGAGCGGACCCGACCCAAGATGGTCAGTTGTACCCCTCCCACACCCAGCTGCGGCGGAGCGGACCCGACCCAGGACGGTCAGTTGTACCCCTCCCACACCCAGCTGCGGCGGAGCGGACCCCATCCAGGACGGTCAGTTGTACTCCTCCCACACCCAGCTGCGGCGGAGCGGACCCGATCCAGGACGGTCAGTTGTACTCCTCCCACACCCAGCTGCGGCGGAGCGGAGCCGACCCAGGACGGTCAGCTGTACTCCCACACCCAGCTGCGGCGGAGCAGACCCGACCCGGTGGGGCTGGTCAGTGGGGATGATGATGATTATTATTATTTGGGCTCAATTCGCCGCAGCTGCAGCGGTTACATGGCGCCCTCCAGCCCGGCAGCGGGGACAAAGCAGCAGCAGCACGACGCGGACAGGCGCCGCTCCTGACGGGACACCTCGTACACTACAGACACTATAACGGCACTATGACCCCATGAAACTGGTCTGTCACGTTACAGAGTGAAGTGGCTAACCGTCACCAGCTAACCGACAACCGGCCAATCAGAAGTCAGCCGATGACGCATAGCCGCAGTTAAAATATATCAGACGTGTGAAATCGCGTAAGGAGGTATAAGGGCGGTGCAAC
>JAXIVJ010005633.1:0-72501 GCA_036785665.1 Chirona hameri
AAATCATCCATAGATAACCTTCTCATTGGACATTGTGCTATGCCCATCAAGCATGCTTTTCTTCTCTGTCCTATTCCTATTAAGAGTTTAAGGCTAGTATAAAGCAGATATGCGGGCAGGCTGCCGGGCCTGGTGCGTGCAGCCAGATGTTGGCCGGGCTTAGTGCGGTGCTGACCAAATTTGTGGCGTGGCGGTGGTGGTGCCGGTCCCTGCATTTGTGATTTTTTTTTGGCATCACTAGGTCCGAGCGAACGTGCCCTATCCCAGAAATGGATCGGTGAAGGCATCCCGTCGGCCCACCTCAGGGCATACACACACCCCCCCCTCCCCCCCCCCCCCCCCCCCCCCCCCCCCGTGGCGACGCCCCTGGTATGACAAGCCTCAAAACATGAATTGTGCTCCAAAAACATGTGCTCCCTCCCCCCCCCCCCCCCCCTCTCCCCCTGGCTGATTTCATAATACGCCCTACTTTCAACGCTGGGAAGGGGCCTTTTCGAGGCGCCCCCCCCCCCCCCCCCCTGGACGAAACTCCCTGGCTACCTGCCTGTCTGAGATGATAGCACCGAAGAAAATGTGATGACTAGTAAATTCCTTCTGGTAACTAGTGAACTATATATAGTAAACATCCTTCAGTAGATATCGCAAGAAATGAAAAAAAGTTATAGTTGATAACTTAGTCACATTGAGAGAAAAACTTGAACTGTCGTGCCGCCAACATGCCACCTGAAAATAAAGCTGTGATGCTCTATTAAGTGTTCAAGTTTGATCAGAAATAATGGTAATCTTGTGCGGGAACGAGAAAGACAGAAATGATATTAAATATATATTACATAATATGCAGGCTGTGTGGGCCCTTTTGGCCAAGGGCCCCTTTTCTGGAAATGGCTGCCCCCCCCAACTCGAAAAGTATGTGGCGCGGCCCTGTCGGACCGGCCCTTTGTGTGGCGCCGTCCGAACTATTGAAGCGGAGCTGCCTTGAAAGCCGGAAGAAGGCCTTGCGATCATGGTGTCTTTAAAACTGAAGCACCTCTGACTTCTGAGCCAGAGCCTCTTACGTCGATCGTGCTAATGAAGTGGAGAAACAGACCGGAGAGAGGAGGTCAATATATTGTTGTCGGCCAGAGATAGCGTGCATTTGGGCAGACGGGAAGAGGGTCGGGTGGATTTCGGTAAGGCCGAAAAAGGGCAGGCAGGGTGGATTTAGGTAAACTAAGGAGAGTGGATGAGAGGATTTTCAACTGGCGGAGAGGAGGGGTGGGTGGATTTCAGCAGGACGAGTTCCTGGTAAAGTGCCCTCGTTAAATACACACATATCAGAGTGTGGGTATATTCCGGCAGGTCAGAGAGGACAGAGGGGGGGGGGGGATCGGGATTCTTCAGGCTAAAGAGAAGGGTATATTTCGGCAGGCCAAGAGAGAGAGGGTGAGTTACCTATCCGTGACAGGCCTAGGCACATCCATGATCGACTCGAATATACGTGCTCTATCGAAAATAGTGCTACTGACGGGACGACATACCTACATGTAGAGGTCTTAAAAAATATTCCATTATAATTTTTTCTATTATAATTTGTTCCCTTCGATAAGACAAACTGCAAATGAGTAAGCGTAAGAGAATTTTCCATTTGTGCAGGATTTTAAAAAAACTTTGGGCCCTATAGACCCATGGCGCCCCCCTCACGGCTCCGAAAATGCCGCCCCCTGGCCACCCCCCCCCCCCCCCATCGAAAAATCCCAGATACGCCCTGCTGCAATACCAATTATTATTTTAGGCTCGTATAGTAGTTTGCACATAGGGGTTCAATATTATTTCGAAATCATGTTTCTACCACTTTTTGAATGAGTAATTTATTTAGAAATTATAGTAAGTAAGGTTTAGCGACGCTGATAAGGAATCGCAAGAACACTGGTGGGTTTGGATAGGTTATTTGTAAACGGTAATTATCAGCTAGATCCGCTGTCGTCTCTGTTGAATGAGTATATCGTAATAATTATAGTATGTACATTGCCTAAGCGGAGGTGCATCCTAGAGCCCAATGATATTGACGATGACAGCGCCATAACTAGTATGATTTTAGAGCTGCAGCTTCTAGCTACCTATAATTTGAAGTATTATCGATGGGCCCAACGTAACAAATGTAAGTATGATCAATACAATCTGGGCTGTTCGTACGTTTTTATGACAATACTGCCTTGCCTATCTAGTCTCAAGACCCAGCGCGCCCCTGTTCCATACCATTTCGTCAAAAAGCAATACCAGATTTTGGTGAACACCGAAATTCGCTACAAAGTACTTGAGAGTACCGGTCGTTAAAATTGTGGAACGCTCATCAAATTTAACTTGAAATAGCTTTCGGTAGCAATGTTTATATGCAAGATGTAATACATTTACAATATATTTTGGTCTCGTCTGTCGATTTCAAGTGATAACTCCATTTGTGGGGGACAAGGTCATTATTTCCCTTTAACGACCGGTATTCTCAAGTACCTACTTGGTAACGAATTTCGGTGCTCACCAAAATCCGGTATTGCTTTATGACGAAATGGTATGGAAAATATGCCTTCCACTCTGTGTATCGTGATTGTGTGCGCTACTGCCCTTAAAAATCAACAAACATTGAATAAAAAGGCGACCAAAGTAGCAGTTAACTTATGCACCCAACGACGGCCTAGTTAGTGGTTGCGACGCTCAATTTGTGAAAATTGGTTCATGTATTTTCAACATTAGGAGTTTTGTTTTGTCAATTGCCTCTGGCTGTATATAACGCTAGGCTTAAGCTTATCATTAAACATAAACATATACAAAAAATAATCATGAAACAATGGTAAAAGGCATTGAAATCAGAAGTTATGCATCCAACGGTGACCTATTTAGTATCGTCGATTTGTTTCATTGACCAATCAGAGACGTTGTCACGCTTCTTGGCGCACTTACGTCATTTCTGGCCCTCTGACTTATTTACAAATAAACATTCAAACCAGAGATAGTGATGGATCATACTGTTCGTCACCATATATACCTAAGCACATTTATTTTATTTTCCCAAATTTAATTTTCGAAATGGAAAAAGTTGTTATTTCACTTTAAATTGAGATGCGATCAATTTGATAGCATACATGTGTAATAAAATAATGCAGATACATAAATCAAAAGGTCATTATTTTCCTTTACGACGCATCGTGCGTTGGTCGGCACTGAAAAGGGACCGTTTTAACCCCCATGTCGAGGAGGAAAATTGCATATTTCCATGAGTATCGTTTTGTACTATTTTATTGGAATGGCATTTTTGGTTGTCATCTGAAGTCTTTACTTTCTAGAATGCAGCAAAAATCTGTATATTTGTGTTGCCAAAGCTGTGAGGGCCTTTGCTGTAAAATATCTGCTTCAGGCTTCCAAACAGGTCATTGGCAGATCGTGACGTCCGTGACGTTGTAAACTATATGGAGGTTCTGCAGAAACAGTCGCATTTGTATTCGTCCTTCGCTCGTTCTTTTGAATTACTGAAGCAGACGAGTAAAACAATAAAACTTCATAGGGAGTTCTTAGAGTGGTCGGTCTTGGTGGAGTGGTACGTGCAGCATGCCAAGAAGAAAACAATAGAGGGACTGGTTAGAAGATGCAGTTTTGATCTAGCAACAGCTCCGATTCTGAAGAGAAGGCATCAACGGGATCAGTGGTGAAAGGAGAAAAGTTATATGTTTGGTCACCAATTGGTGCGATGAGATGAAGGAGGGAGTGGCTGGATCAGAAGAATCGCTGCGATGAGAGATAAGGGGAGCATTTTTTGGTACGGAAGCCTTCTGGCTGCAAAGAACTGCAGAGAACACAGGAAGGCACGGGGCACCTGAGCATTTCAGTGTCGTCAACTGACCGCAATGACCCCGAAGCTTATCTGCTGGGTGCAGAGTTCGTCCACGGCACACTATAACTATACACGGTGGTCGTGGTATTTCCACCGAAGTCTGAATTAGTGTAATCACCTGTCAGTTGAGCTGTTCAAGTGCCTAACACCGGGTCTGCAATTCACTTTTCGCCGGCGAGCCTCGTGGCGGTTGGTAACTGGTGGCGGTCTGTCTCCCGCCATGACGCTACTCCAGGCCCGTCAGCACACACCATATGCATGGAAAGTCGTGTCGAATGCCATTCAAACAGATCCCATGCCTACCAATGAGGCAAACCACCATTGCCGGAGAAAAACTGCTCGTGCGGCCAGTCTCTGAGGGATGCGCTCACGGCTGATGCAGCTCCTCTGGGAGAGAGTCCCGTGTCCCACACGATACAGACAGACGAGCTTCCGGCGAGTAGGACCGCCGTTCGTCTTATGCGGCGTAAAAATAAACCACTGAAGGTCTTTGGGACATGCTCACGACTGCCACCTTCCAATGAGGGTCATGCGCTGAAATTTCCGGCCTGTCTTACAAGAAGAGTTGCCTTGAATGCAACTGCTGTTTGCATTACGAGAGCGAACTCCTCGCGTCTAATGTCGCCTACTCTTGCATTAGACTCTAGACGTTTAAATGGTAAAAAGCTCTATGTGATCATCCCCCAAGTATTCCTGTTTTATCACGTGGATCGTTTTCTTATATTCGTCCTCTATAGCTCTTCATCCACTCCTGAAGTTTCGCTTTCCGTATTTATTTGTATTGTGTTCTTTCGGGGTTATATTATTGTCATCAAATCTTGCAACAAATGGAGTCGGTCTATCGCTTGGTGTTCCGAAATACAATTTACCGGGATTGGAGAAGATGTCGTTTCAAAAGTACAGAATAACATATTTTAAATTGATGAGCGTAAATGAATATTTTTACATAGTAACTGCACTGTTATCGTTTGATGGATTTGTCTTTGAGCAATTTAATCAAATCTCCTTTGATGAAGTTCTTTAGGAAGTGGTTGGCCATGGATTTCAGAGGGCCGTCGGAGCCTCTAACCTACCTCGTTCTTTTTGTGATGATCACAGCTGAAGACGCTTCGTTCGGAGTCGACGGGCAGGAAAACCCATTGGCAAATGTCTCATTTCAGTTGACAGGGTACTCGTGCAATCGTGAACATAAGTTATTATAAATTCCTAGCGTTCATTTCAGTCGGTTCTCACAATATCGTCGACATCAGAGAGCATTCATTTAATATCACAGTTGAAAAACTCAGTCTCTCGGAGGGGCTATGGGTCTGAATACAGCACCGACGGGCTTTGTGCTGAACCGACTAATAAACTGACAAGCTGCGCTTGAACAAGCCCAAGGCTATTCATTCTGAGGATGATCTTAATTGCTTGTGCCATGCTCAGCTGACCCTGGCTAAAGCCGTGCCCTGCTTCAGTAGGACAACTTCACAATGCTAGTGGCGGTGCATTATTTATGTATTTTTATTTTTCGGTGATGGTTATTTTTTTAACAGCCTGGGAACTCAAATCAATATATCTTGCATGAGTGTCTCTCCCATGCTCTTACAATGCCAAACCTGGGAAAGATTGAGGCACGAAATAAAACTCCACCGTAACTCAGAATTGTCCCTCGTCCCTATACTGCATCCGTCCCGGCCGGCGTTCTGTCTTCGAGCGACTGCCACTTGACATGGACGTCTTCGTCTCTCTCAGAGAGGGTGAAGTCAGCTGGTTCGGCTGCAGCGTGTCCGGCGACCGGCTGTCGCGCTGCTCCATGACCGCTCTGTGCCGCCGCCGAGTGACACTGACAGCTGGACACAGCCGGCTGGCAGCTCCAGTCACATTTGCATGCGCGTGATGTGCAGGCCAACGGTAAATTCCACGAAGTGGCGATATTGTAAGCGCTGACCTTCCCGTCAACGCTAAATCCTGAGACAGAGTCGGATATGTGGATGGAGTCTAGCAGTGGCGGATCCAGGGGGGCCGTAGGGGCTGAAGCCCCTACGGCCCCCCTGGATTAGAAAACGGCGCCCTCGGGCACCGGGCCGCCGAAGGCGCCGCTTCGCCGTTCTTGCAAAGGAATTCCCTGCGCTGAAGGCGCTGTAGCGTTCTTGGAAGGCCGTCAGGGCATCCTTGTGTCTACCGACAGCGTCGTAGCACTCTTGAAAGGCACCCTGTCACCCTCAGAAGACAGCTTGCCGCCCTCACAACGCATTATGCCGCCCTCAAAAGGTACATCAGCGCCCTCGGAAGGTATTATGCCGCCCTCGGAAGGCATCATGCCTCCCTCGGAAGGCATCATGCCGCCCTTGGAAAACATCGTGTCGCCCTCGGAAAACATCGTGTCGCCCTCGGAAGACATGTTGCGGCACTCGGAGTGCATTATGCCGTCCTCGGAAGATGTCTTGTCGCCCTCTGAAGGCATCTTGCCGCCCTCAGAGCACATTATGCCGCCCTCAGAGCGCAATATGCCACCCTCGGAAGGCATCCTGCCGCCCTAAGAGCGCATTATGCCGCTCTTGGAAGGCATCATGGCGCCCTCGGAAGATATCTTGCCGCCCTCGGAAGACATTTTCCCGCCCTCAGAGTGCAATATGCCGCCTTCGGAGTTCAGAAGATGTCTTGCCACCCTCGGAAGGCATCTTGCTACCCTCGGAAGGTAGCATACCGCCCCCGAATGGCACCTTGCCGGCCCGAAAGCGATGCGGTGTCCCGGCGCACTCAGAATGATGGTCCTCTGACGCCTTCAGCCAATGAATCCAATGAGGGCGGCATATTTCCTCGGTAACAGGGACGGCATGGTCCAGAGGGTCGCCAATACAAAATGTCAATTAAACGGGTAAAATATGCCTCTTCCTTAACCAGCCCCCCCTCCCCCCGGAGGGAAGGGAGGGGGCAGAATCTGCTCCCTCACGGATTTTCTCAATATCTTGAAAACTATGATGGATATTGACGTGAAACGTTCCGTACCTTATGTTGCATCTATTTTTCGTCTTCTCTCAACATGTCAGTTGGGCAAACTACAGAGGCGATACAAAATAGAGCAATCAATTTTTAGATTTTGTTATGCCCATATTTGGGCATATATGCACTATCAAACTGTGAGGCCTATGTCATTAGGCCAATTCGGAGCAACATACGCATACTCGGAGGTTAAAAAGTGTTGGAGAACATGTTGTCCATCAATATATCGGAATAATAAATGTGACCAGATTCGGTAATTGCCCTTATTCCACGTAAATGACGATTTAAATATTGATTCCGCGAAACAACGACCACAGTGTGAAATACATTTTTAGATCGGTCGTCAGCCGGCTAATCCAATTTTAGATCGTAAAGTCAGGTGGCGAATCAAAATTCGAGAGCGGCATAATGCTCTCTGGACTCTGAGGAGGGCATGATGCCTTCCAAGAGCGGCATAATGCGATCTGAGGGCGGCAATATGCCTTCCGAGGGCAGCAAGACATCTTCCGAGGGCGGCATAATGCACTCCGAGGGCGGAAAAATGTCTTCCGAGGGCGACACGATGTTTTCTGAGGGCGACATGATGTTTTCCGATGGCGTCATGATGCCTTCCGAGGGCGGCATGATGTCTTCCGAGGGTGGCATGATGCCTTCCGAGGGCGGCATGATGCCTTCCGAGGGCGGCATAATGCCTTCCGAGGGCAGCGATGTACCTTCTGAGGGCCGCATAATGCGTTGTGAGGGCGGCAAGCTGTCTTCTGAGGGTGCCAGGGTGCCTTTCAAGAGTGCTACGACTATGTCGGTGGACATAAGGACGCCCTGGCGGCCTCCCAAGAATGCAATATGCCTTCCGCCCTCAGAAGGTACATCGCACCTTCAGCACCTTCGGCACCTTCGGCAATACAGCACCTTCGGCGCCGGCAAATCCTTTGCAAGAACGGCGTCGCGGCGCCTTCGGCGCCGCGGTTCCCGAGGGCGCCGTTTTCTAAGGCAGGGGGGGCTTCAGCCCCTACGCCCCCCCCCCCCTGGATCCGCTATTGGTTTGTAAATCGGTAATTTTCCCCAATGCAATTTCTATTGGGCTGGATAAAAATATTGACGCGTCAAAAACATTATTATTTGGGCCTAGTGCCAGCAACTGCATTGGGACCTTCGTGAGAATCACACGTGAATTGTGTACACGCCGCTGTCACGCGTCCCGAAAAGTTAAAGCAACGCGTCATTTTTGACAACCATTTGCGCCGAAATAGAGTGTAGATTAGATTCCAAATTGATACCATATAAACTTCCTACATGTAAAAAAACAAAGTTTGTTCGAGCTTCAATTCCGACTGGCAGCTTGCTGGTCGCTATGTTCTCGTCCAGTTGAGTTTTTAAGCCCAGATTTGATGGCAAGAGCCGTGTTTGCCAAAATTTCCCAGTTTTTCACTGTGGATAGCTGGATTTTGATGGCTGCAAAGTCAATGTTTACAATAAATTGTTAACGTTGGGGGGTGCAAAAGACATGCCCCCCTTCCAGGCTGTTGGGGGGGGGGGGGGCATGGCCTAGCTGCCCCCTGGATCCGCCAGTGGTAGCTGCAATGGTAGCTGAGAAATCCGCACCTTACCCTTGAAATCCCCTTGGGGGTAATTCGAAAACATGCACTATCGACGGAAAATATATTATAGAGGAAAAACGCACTTTTTATTTTTGCGTTGTAAGGCAATATATAGACAAGTATTGTGCGAAGTGAAAAAATGAAATTCCGTGTACCCGGGGTCACACGAGGTCAACGGAAAAAAGTCACGAGGTCACGGGGTTAAGGTCATTCAAGGTCACGCAAAAAAAAAAACAGAAATCGAATCTCCGTTTCATTGCGAATTCAGCCATATAAGTCTTTTTGACATTTGGTTAAATAAACGCACTATTTCGGCCTCCAAAAAATACCTCTGCAGCGTGACCTTGCAAACATGCCCGAGGCTATAACTCGAGAACCTGAGGTCAGATGGAGCTAATATTGCCACAGGTGAATTCAGAACCCAAGATAATCCTATAGACCAATTGTGAACAAAAGGTGAGAGATGAGGGTAATTTCGACTTGTCGATTCGTCGTGGAATGCCCCAGGTGTGACATTACAAGGAGATAGAACGGATACACAAGACCTCACTGGCGGATCTAGGATCCGAGAATGGGGGGGGGGCTAAAATTTCGCTCCGCTTCAGCAGCGAAAAGTTGTTGACGAGGGGGGATGGAGTCGGGTCGTCAACGCGAAAAATCGTTGAGCGGGGGGTGGTAGTGTTGTCGGGTTCTCAAAGAAACCTAATTATCACTTCTTACAGCCAATGCAGGAACACGCGGGGCGGGGGACATCCTTGTATTGAATGCCCGCCATGCTCCTGTAGGGGGGGGGCATTTGCCCATAATGCCCCCACTCCTCTGGATTCGCCAGTGGTAAAAACCAGACAAACCCAATTGCACCTCTTCTGTCGCTTTTTAAAAAAAAATGTAGCTGAGTTCATGCTGAGTCTGATCTTAACTAGTTGGAAATGCTAAAAATTGTGAGACTCATAGCACCCATAAAATGCACCGGGATAAATACCTAAGCATGGTGCAAAATGGGTGTCAGATTTCAAATTGGTACCTGAAATTACTTGAGTCTGGATATGACCTGAGGCCAAAGTAGCCATCCCAAGCTATAGTAATTTAAAATAACCTTGACAATGAAAAAATATTAACTTTACCTACAAATTCACAAAGTGTGCATTTTATTTGGCTACATGTTTACAGGGAAAAGGAAAAAAAACGATACCCAAGTCCCAGTCACAATTTCTCAAATACTGTCGAAATGCGTTCCACGCACGCTATTCAGCGCTATAAACTGGACGCCAAAACGCGACGTTTTTTAACTTACGTTGGTTGCAGGAATCGCTCCAGATCAAAAATAGCGCCAGACCCGCCACGCATATTTGGAAATGTCGAATATAAAGTCAAGGCCCATCATACTTAGGGACAGAGGCGTACCGAGTATCAACTATCAGGTCATGCAGGTCATGACCTGGTCCTTTGGACCCGAAGCGCCCATGCAAAGCTGGTGCCCCTTCGATCAGTCACGACGCCCCTCTGGCCAGTGACGGTGCCACTCCTGCCAGTGAAGACGCTTCCCAGCCAGTGACGGCACTCTTGTGGCCAGTGACGGCGCCCCCGGCCAGTGAGGGCGTCCCCTGCCATAGACGGCGCCTCTCCGGCCCGTGACAGCGCCCCTCCTGCCAGTGCCACGCCCCTCCGGCGAGTGACGGCGCCTCTCCGGCTAGTGACGGCGCCCCTCCGGCGAGTGACGGAGCCCCTCCGACTAGTGACTGCCCCTCTTTGGCGAGTGACGTTGACCCTCCAGCCAGTGACTCTCCTTCCGCACAGTGCGGAAGGAGAGGCGCCCCCCCCCCCCCCCCCTGCAAAATTTCGCCAATATTGGTGGCGGCCCTGTCGATCAGGTGGCGCCCCTCAACGCAATGACCTCGTCCTTTGTGAATTTCTGAGTACGCCACTGCTTAGGGAGTCATAAGTCAGTCAACGCTCAAGATATTACTTTGACATTTGGTTTGGGCATCGTCCATACTTGGTTCTCCAATATATATTTCGCCCTTTTCATATGATTTGATATTTTATATGATTTTATGAAGAAAAACAAATTTGAGGGGAAAAAATTCACTAAATCAAAATTTCCAAACATGTTCAAAAACCGGAATATATATTGGAGAACGAAGTATAGACAATACCAATACCGGATTGCAAAGCAATATCTTTAGTTTTGGCAGACTTATGGCTACTTAAGTATGATGGTTCTGGATTTTGTATTCGACATTTCCAAATATGCACGCGCCACTTTCCCTCCTGCTACCAAAATGCTTCAAAATAGAGGAAACACGAACGAGGAAAAAAATAACGATTTTTTTTGTGTCGCAAAAGGTTAATTTTCGCAGTCAGTACCCATTTTTCATCGGCAGTTTCAGCGGATTTTGAAGGTGGCTAATTTATATTGCCGCCCCTGTCGAGCGTGGGATGGGGGGAGGGGGTGGGCTTTTGCCCTGCCACCCCCCTGGATCTGCCAGTGGTCAGACGCGCCACTTGCCCTATCCCTACTGCTACCAAAATGCTACCAAATAGAGGAAACACGAACGAGGCAAAAACATATTTATGTATTTCGCAAGAAGTTTTTTTTTCTCAAGCAGCACCCATTTTTCATCGCCAGTTTCAGCGTTTTTGTTTTTGTTTGGGGGGGAGGGGCTAATTTATATTGCCGCCCCTGTTCGATCTTGGAATGGGGGCTTTTGCCCCTGCCGCCCCCCCCCCCTGGATCCGCCAGTGATACAAGGATATTCACTCACGCGCTCCTCTGCCACCGAGCAGGCAGCAGGAGACCAAAGGGTGTGACGCTGCGTGGAAAAATTATTACTTACGTTGGTTGTGAATCACTCCAAAATAGCGTCAGACGTGCCACTTTCCCTATCCCTACTGCTACCAAAATGCTACAAAATAGAGGAAAAACGAACGAGGCAAAAAAAAAATACTTCTTTCACAAAAAGTTATATTTTCGCAGGCAGTAGGTACCCTTTGTTTCATCGCCAGTTTCAGCGGATTTTTTTTTTGGGTGGGGGCTAATTTCTATTGCCGCCCCTGTCGAGCTTGGGATCCAGGGGGCAGGGGCTAAAGCCCCCCCCCCCCCCCCCCCCCCTGGATCCGCCAGTGCAAGACCTGGTTTCAGGCAAAGATACGTCAATTGTAATGGACCGGGATACGAGAACGTGGTACGGGAACATGATACGGAAACAGGATACGGGAACGGGGCACTTTTTTATAAATTTAGTCCGAATGTTTTGTGTGGATGGATTTCTGAGGTCAGGACCCACGCTAAGCAGAGCTTGTTGCGCAGGTCCTGACCTCACCACCCGATCGCGCAATTCCTGTTGGCCGGCAAAATTTAGAGACGAAAGTTTTACGTGCCCGACATACCTGGACACGGTCCGCCCCGCTCACGTCAGTGAGCGGGGCGGACCGTGTCCAGGTATGTCGGGCACGTAAAACTTTCGTCTCTAAATTTTGCCGGCCAACAGGAATTGCGCGATCGGGTGGTGAGGTCAGGACCTGCGCAACAAGCTCTGCTTAGCGTGGGTCCTGACCTCAGAAATCCATCCACACAAAACATTCGGACTAAATTTATAAAAAAGTGCCCCGTTCCCGTATCCTGTTTCCGTATCATGTTCCCGTACCACGTTCTCGTATCCCGGTCACCTGACCTTGAGTGCGACCGCTGCCACCGGCCGCAGGCCATCCCAGTCAGGAGCAAATAGCGAGCGCCGAAGCGACTCGAACCCGGGCTGCCACTACCGGGATAGGTCAGAAGTCCAGCGCTCTCCCACCGAGCTACCGGGGCGGACACTGGAACGGGATACAGGATACGGGATACGGGATACGGGATACGGGAACGGGATACAGGAACGGGATACAGGAACAGGATACAGGAACGGGATACAGGAACGGGATACAGGAACGGGATACAGGAACGAGATACAGGAACGGGATACAGGAACAGGATACAGGAACAGGATACAGGAACGAGATACAGGAACGGGATACAGGAACGGGATACAGGAACGGGATACAGGAACGGGATACAGGAACAGGATACAGGAACAGGATACAGGAACGAGATACAGGAACGGGATACAGGAACGGGATACAGGAACGGGATACAGGAACGGGATACAGGAACGGGATGCAGGAATGGGATACAGGAACGGGATACAGGAACGGGATACAGGAACAGGATACAGGAACGAGATACAGGAACGGGATACAGGAACAGGATACAGGAACGGGATACAGGAACGGGATACAGGAACGGGATACAGGAACGGGATACAGGAACAGGATACAGGAACAGGATACAGGAACGAGATACAGGAACGGGATACAGGAACGGGATACAGGAACGGGATACAGGAACGGGATACAGGAACGGGATACAGGAACGGGATACAGGAACGGGATACAGGAATGGGATACAGGAACGGGATACAGGAACGGGATACAGGAACGGGATACAGGAATGGGATACAGGATACGGGATACGGGATACGGGAACAGGATACAGGAACAGGATACAGGAACGAGATACAGGAACGGGATACAGGAACGGGATACAGGAACGGGATACAGGAACGGGATACAGGAACGGGATACAGGAATGGGATATAGGAACGGGATACAGGAACGGGATACAGGAACGGGATACAGGAATGGGATACAGGATACGGGATACGGGATACGGGAACAGGATACGGGAACGGGATACAGGAACAGGATACAGGAACAGGATACAGGAACAGGATACAGGAACAGGATACAGGAACAGGATACAGGAACAGGATACAGGAACAGGATACAGGAACAGGATACAGTAACAGGATACAGGAACAGGATACAGGAACAGGATACAGGAACAGGATACAGGAACGAGATACAGGAACGGGATACAGGAACGGGATACAGGAACGGGATACAGGAACGGGATACAGGAATGGGATACAGGAACGGGATACAGGAACGGGATCCGGGAGTGAGATATGAGAACGGAATATGATAAAGTGATGCAGGAAGCAATACGGGATTAAGGGATACATAATACGGTAGAGGGGAACGGGACACGGGAACGGGACACGGGAACGGGACACGGGAACGGGACACGGGAACGGGACACGGGAACGGGACACGGGAACGGGACACGGGAACGGGAAACGGGAACGGGACACGGGACACGGGAACGGGACACGGGAACGGGACACGGGAACGGGACACGGGAACGGGACACGGGATTGGGATACGGGAACGATATTCGGGGTACGGAGCGGAATACGGAAGCATAATACGGGAAGGGAATACAGAAACAGGATACAGGGAACAATATGGATGATGATGATCATTAGGGTTGTAGGGCACACTTGGGGTCACGGGAACAATTTGCGTTTTTTTCTCTTTTTTTTGGTCAACAATTTGGTCACGGGATTGCGCTTGGCGCAATGCGGGCCATCTAGTTACTCTTTTACAAATCAAAACGTATGTATGTATCGTATGTATAACGTATGTATAATCATATAGACCAATTTGGAAAAAAGTGAGAGATGAGGGTGATTTCGACTTGTCGATTTGTCGTGGAATGCCCCAGGTGTTACATTACAAGGAGATATAACGGATACACAAGACCTAGTTTCAGCAAAAGATGCGTCAATTTGAATGGACCGGGATACGGGAACGGGATACGGGAACGGGATACGGGAACGGGATACGGGAACAGGATACGGGAACGGGATACGGGAACGGGATACGGGAACGGGATACGGGAACGGGATACGGGAACGGGATACGGGAACGGGATACGGGAACGGGATACGGGAACGGGATACGGGAACGGGATACGGGATACGGGAATGGGATACGGGAACGGGATACGGGAACGGGATACGGGAACGGGATACGGGAACGGGATACGGGATACGGGATACGGGATACGGGATACGGGATACGGGATACGGGATACGGGATACGGGAACGGGATAGGGGAACGGGATACGGGAACGGGATACGGGATACGGGAACGGGATACGGGAACGGGAGACGGGAACGGGATACGGGAACGGGATACGGGAACGGGATACGGGAACGGGATACGGGAACGGGATGCGGGAACGGGATGCGGGAACGGGATGCGAGAACGGGATACGGAACGGGATACGGAACGGGATACGGAACCGGGATACGGGAACGGATACGGGAACGGATACGGGAACGGATACGGGAACGGATACGGGAACGGATACGAAAACGGATACGGATACGGATACGGATACGGATACGGATGCGGATGCGGATACGGATACGGATACGGATACGGATACGGATACGGATACGGATATGGATACGGATACGGATACGGATACGGATACGGATACGGATACGGATACGGATACGGATACGGATACGGAAACGGATACAGAAACGGAAACGGAAACGGAAACGGATACGGATACGGATACGGATACGGATACGGATACGGATACGGATACGGATACGGATACGGATACGGATACGGATACGGATACGGATATGGAAACGGATACGGAAACGGAAACGGATACGGATACGGAAACAGATACGGAAACGGAAACGGCATGCGGGATATGGGATATGTGATACTGGATATGGAATAGGAATATGGAATAAGGGATGCGGGATACGGGGACGGGATACGGAATACAGAAACAATACGGGAAGGGAATACAGGAACGGGATACAGGGAACAATACGGGATTGCGCTTCGCGCAATGCGGGCCATCTCGTTATTAATGCAAACCCTATTGTTTTACGATCATGGTGATATATAATTATGTACTATTGATTATATAATTATGTGTTATTATATAATTATCAAGTATGAAAATACATTTCTTTTCATTTTGAAGTGTTTTAAAATTAGCATTCATTATGAAGATACGGGAACTCGAGTAGGACTCGAGTTGACGTGAAAGTCGAAATCAGCCGAAGAAAAATGGGGTGGCTACTGGCTAGTCAAAATGTGTTTTTCCCTCCCTCCCTCCCTCCCTCCCTCCCTCCCTCCCTCCCTCCCTCCCTCCAGACAACTTTGAAATCGTCCCCGGGCCGCTGTCTGACGCGACCGACACGTTTTTGTGTTGTCCGGTGTCTATCGAAACAGAAAGCAGGTTGTGTAACAAATGTAATGAGCCTTGATGTGGTCTGGGAGACGACACCAAAGCCAAACTCCTTCAAAAGTCTGCCATAGTTGCTCAGAAGCTGAAGAAGAAAAAATCATATATTCTTTTTACGCTTTGCCGTTAATTTCACCCTTAGCTTTAGGAGACGTTTGTGTCTATATAGGCATTATAATTGTGCCAAACTAAGTATCAAAATTGCCTCAACGTCATTCAGCGTGCAGTGCATACCACCGTATACCAGGTTACCATACAAAAGGCGGGGGTGTTTCAGCGACCGTAAAGTTTTGTGTATCTTTTGCGAAACGCGATATGAGTTACTGATTAGTTGGCCTATTATCTTGAGTGCATGTATTTGGTGTTATCTTGAGTGCATGTATAATTTGGTGTTCGTCAGAATGAAACGGGTAAACTAGATGCAATACTTGCATCTTCTTATTCAATGACATACCATTTACCCGGCAGCTACTGGGGTATTTTCCATAACGCGACTTACTAGGGGGGGGGGGGGGGGTATATTTTGTTCTCGTATCTAGGGACTATTTGACCGATTTTAGACATTCAGAAGGCATTCGATGGTCCTGGAGAATTTGTCGGGGAAACCCATTCTTGGTGACCTGGGTGCCACTAATGACTTCACAGGTCAGGTCTAATAAACAAATGATTGACCATGTCATGAAGGTCTCGAATGAAGTATTTGCTGCACAAAATGACCCTATGAAACGCATCAGTGGTCACTAAGTCGGCATGGTTCCTGTGTCTGACACCGAAACTAAGTACCATTCTGAGCTTTTGGTGACCTTGAGTCAGGTCAGGGAGCCCAGGCAGCAATTGTCACTGCGATCCCATTTTGGGAATCCAGACGCTTTTAAAGTTGGTAAAATCTTGAAATTCGTTCCGGCATTGAGACACTTTTCTCGGGATATTCGCGTAATACCGAGATCGGACCCCACAAATAACCCAAGCGGCGAATTCCGAGCTTTCCCAAGTTCCTTATGGAGAATACACATAGCGATACCAAGTTTCCCGAGTTTCCCAATCGCTCTCCAGCGCTCTTCAAACCACAGTGGGGAAAACACTTAGTTTTCCCAAAATTTCCCCGACTTTTCCTCAAGCAAATTGCTAGCTGGAAGAGGTCTCCGACTTCCGAGGTCAAATTGCCCATTACGACCAGCGTTAGCGTTGCTAGACATGTTAAAGGAAATAGTTCACCTTCAACATTAGTTTTAAACTGAGATAGCTGTTTTGTAGCCCATGTTGGGAAACCCCTATCTGCAAGTTTCCTTGACTGAAAAAGACTCTCCAGCCGAAGATATTTGACTTTTTGACGAAGGAATTCGGCGCATATATGATATACCGTACCGTCTGAGAGTGTCAGCACTGCCATGGAGCATGCGCAGACCAATAACGCACACCATAACATTAATGATTTACGACCTTCTGTCCTGAATTGGCGCGATGTAGGACCATTTTTGAAAATAAAAAAAGAAACTGTATTCAAAAATATAATAAAATCGTGTTCTGAAAAAATTCCGAAGGTGAACTATTTCCTTTAATGGGTTTATTTTTCGTCTAAAATGTGAAAAATGTCCCCCTAAGTAAGTTAAACTTAATTTCCTTGGCTATGCATGGTGGCCCTATGGAGTGGCCGATTTGGTCTTTGAAAGGCAAAAGTGTCATTGTTGATATCGACTTCAAATTCGGTACACATATTTATGGTAAAGGTTGCTATCATGTGTTTGGCGTTTTGTATTGATTCTTATGGAAGTAGGAAAGAATAACCATTTGTTCCTTTAATTTGGGGAAATTGTATATATTCATAGCATTCAATAATCCCAGATACTAGTATTGATAGCCGATTCGTTTGTAGTTACCTATCTGATATATTGCAATTGAATTTATCTTCAAAACTTGACTTCTGACAGCGTTTTCTGCTAACTTATTTTGTTCAACAAAACCCATAAAAGATGACCTCACTCTACATTAATCATCGGTTGAAGTATCATGACCTCAGTTTTGTCCTCGAACCAAAATGTGTGAAATTGATGTATGTGTGAATTGAACGTGCTGAAAGTTTGGTTACGATCCCGGCATTACATTAGCTTACGAGATACTGCAAAATTATGCGAAGGGGGCAAAAATAACCCCCAGTGACCCACATGCTAATATTGCAATGTGCATTTCCACCCGTGTTTTGAATGGCTTATGTGCGCCTGGTTATCAAAATCGGCCAGAGAGCTCCTTACTTCTTGTCTCGGTGTGAAAGTTCGTGAGGCAAAATTTCTACTTCGTGATAATTGTTTTTGGAACAAATCTAACCACAAGGAAAGGCAAATACATTTGAAAAAGGAGCACGAATTGTACCGTATGTTGTATACATTGTACACTGAATGTGCATGCTTTGTCATGGCTAAGCACAGCATAGGCCCGGAACATCAGATTAACAGGGCAAACCAGCCCTGCAAGTTTGGTGCTGGGCTTTGCTTTGATTCCTTCTTTTGCAACTTTAATCACCATTGTGATTTATTTGTCAAAAGTGTGAAAGTGAGACCCAACTGACCTAACTATTCCAACGGGTATCATTGGATCAGGGCCGGACTGCAATTTCACATTCGACCTAGTTTTGCATGATTGGCACATCAGCTTGACATGGACCTCCTTGAAATGACCTTGAAACGGTGTTCAGTGAGAAAAAAAAACTAATCCTTGCCAATGTTTACGTAGAGAAGTAGCTGTTAATTATGCGCATAAAAAAATACTGCAGCTATTACTTCTGATTGTTTTTGCCAGGTCTTAACCTGTACTCATATACGCACCCGCTTTCGACATGAAACCTGACCTAGACCCAGTGGCTTGCGCAGAAATTCGCAAGGGGGGGGGGGCATTACCTTGAGGGGCGCCACCCATTTTTTGCTGAAATTCTTATTTGTCATCGTATTATGTATGGATTTGCTACAGCTGGAAAAATGAAACATTTTAAAAAAGTTAGGGAAATTTGATCATGATGGGGCATGATTTGATCATGATGGGGGTAAGTACAAAGGTGGTGGGGCAATGCCCCGCTAAACTGCAGCCAGCTGAATACCGGGCAAGCAGAGCCTGCCAGGCCACCAGTGCCTGAGACAAGGGCACCAGAGCCTGCCAGGCCACCAGTGCCTGAGAGTGAGACAAGGGCACCAGAGCCTGCCAGGCCACCAGTGCCTGAGACAAGGGCACCAGAGCCTGCCAGGCCACCAGTGCATGAGACAAGGACACCAGAGCCTGCCAGGCCACCAGTGCCTGAGACAAGGGCACCAGAGCCTGCCAGGCCACCAGTGCCTGAGACAAGGACAGGCAGAGCCTGCCAGGCCACCAGTGCCTGAGACAAGGGCACCGCTGCTGCGACTGTCCTCCGCTGGTTCACCGGTTACGTCCCAGCCGATTCCATTTCCTTAATAGTTTCCCTATCTGATCAATTTTTAACGCTCGACTGAGGTACACCCCTCGGGCGCGACCCCAAGGAGCCGCCTGGGGGAAATGAGAGGGAAAGATTATCGCCGGCAGACAGCGGGGTAGGCGCACCCGGCGGCGCCGCCACCGAGAACGGCACGAGCCATTTTCCGGCCGGAATATAAAGAGATATTGTCGCAGAAAACAATCATCGACTGCGCGACCGAGGCGACCGAGTCGGAAGCCAGCGCCATTCATCATCCGTGAGACAGCAGAAATACCGTTTAATCGGCAAGTATCCGGGTTCAGCGAGGAGCCCTGATATAAGCAGAGCTGCTATATAATATACATGCCATCAACTAGACGCTGTTAAGTTAACTGCTTGGCATTCTGAAGGTTCGTCGCATCTCGGTTGGAAGACAATACGAGGATGAATTTTAGCATGGCATGTGACGTCACATTCCACTTAGTTGCATGGAAGCCCACATTAGCCTTACCTTATTCAGATTAAACCAAGTTTTAGCTTTATGAATGTCCAAATACTGGCTCGGGTCAGTACACCATAGCGTGGTAACGACCCAATCTGTCGTGCCTCTACTCTTTCCGTCAATCACATACATGACGATAGCACGTGGCGATGTCACGTGACACTGGGTCTATTTTGCAAGAAGACCCTGTCATCTAATGGTCTATCTGCTGGACCGCGGCAGTGTTTTGACCGCGTGCGGCGGCGTCCCCTCCCCGGGAGGCGGCTCGTCGTCCACTGCTAGTGATTGGCTGTGTGTCTGGCAGCAGAGCCCGCCGGCCATCAGCCGAGCTCAATACAGATTAGAACCGGCCCTGTGTAAACGACACAGCGGCGGCAGCAAACAGAGACGGACAGACAGCCAGCCGAGCCGAGCCGAGCCGAGCCGAGCCGAGCCGAGCCGAGCCGAGTCGAGCCGAGCCGAGCCGAGCCGAGCCGAGCCGAGCCGAGCCGAGCCGAGCCGAGCCGAGCCGAGCCGAGCCTGGATGTGGCCTGTGCCAGCACCGCAGACCGCCGAACTGGGTTGGCGGGTGGCTGAGGCAAAGCACGCCTCTGGGGTGTGAGTCTTGGAACTTCATAATAAGCCATGGACATGTTTTGAATACGACGGAAGTCGTCACGTTACTAAATGACTTACACTGTTTGCGTTGCAGTGTGACTGATTTGTAGGCGATAATAGTTCGGCTTATTCCTGCTCATTCCACCCGTCTGTCGTTTGCGCTGTGATTATTTCACCTCGAACAGAACGCAGACACGATTGGGCGTCACGACATATCTATTTCCACCGACTGATGACCGACTCATTACATGTCGTGAGTCATTCTTCACGCTCACTGCATGGGACAACTGCAAACAGCTGCAGCTCCTCAATGCATCTACTGTTGGCCGACTACACGGTGCGTTTCTCGTCCAGGTGGAACGGTTTGATCCAGCGCAGTCTCAGTCGGTCCTTGATGGTCTGTCGGCTGACCCGGAGGTGTTGGTCCGCTGGCGGCGGGGCCTGCCGCACGCACAGCATCGCGTTCCTCACCACCCGGCCGTCCTGAAGTACACAGAACACGCACATATTCCGTCAGACAGGCACACACGCGAGCAGAGAGCGGAACGGGTGCACGCGTGGATAACAACAGAGAAGACACGGGAGATGGCAGATTGGCAGGTCCCCTGACCCGATTTGAGGGCCAAAACCATCCAACTTCAGGTAAATTGCCGGCAAAGTCAGTGACACGGCGTGTTCTATCACAGTCTGCATAGATCACACAGCCGGAGGCGGCCGGGCTTTAGCCGCTGTCTGTCTCTGTTAACGACGCCCCGGGGCCCACGTCTGTGCGTCACGGGCCGGCTGTTCGGCCGGGACCGGCGGCCATTAGCTGTCTCCCCTCCGGAGGCCATCGCCGCCGGCCGCAGTAATTGGTCTCATTCGTCTTACGCTGCGTGACCGGCCGGCGGCTGACCGACCGCGAGGCGCAGCCCGTCACCGGGGGTCGGCAGGTCAGGTCAGGTCAGCCCCTGACCTGTCACCAGGGCCGCCAGGTCAGGTCAGGACCAGACTCGACGCGGTGACAACCGCCACCCCCTGACGCATCAGTTGTCACCGCGGTCGCCAAGTTAGGTCAGGTCAGGACGAGACGCGGGGGTGACAGCCGCCGCCCCTTGACTCCTATCTATCATGTCACCGGGGGTCGGCAAGTCAAGTAAGGTCAGAACGGACGGGATGCGTCGTGTTGATAGCGCGATGCATGACTGAGAGCTGAACTGAGCCCCAAGAGGGCCAGTACAGCGGCATGCTATCCACATCCAAGTCAGGCCAAGTGCAAGCTACTAAACCAGCAGAAATCCCCGCCCACAGTTCGGCCGTATGCCAGTCTTGTACCGACGACGCCGGGCAGCTCCGCAGCGACTGTCCGGCGGCAGTGCCCGCGGGCACATCGGTCGTGCTGACGGATTTCAGCGGGAGACGACGCCGGGCACTGTGTCTATAAATCGCGGCCGGAGCCAGGGGCGGCCGGGGAGGGGACGGCCGGCTTACTGAACGGAGAGCACGTCCGGCCATAACTCTGCGGCATCCGACAAATGAGCCGGCCCGCTCACAAGTTACAGGTGGTCCCGGGCGGTGTTCAGAAGCTGGCCAGCAGAGCGGCAGGGATGTTACAAGTCGGGCTAGCAAAGCAGCACTGAGTGCAGAAATAACACGGTGACGACCGAAATAATCGGCTGCAAAAACTGGCGAAGCGGGGCAAATTTATTTGTGATCGATATTGATACCAGTTTCGTTTATTGCAAACGCTCAGCCTCTTTAATCGGCAGTGATGAGCTGGCATCGTGGTTGATAGCATGATCGTACGCCAGCAAAGAAAGCGGCGAGAACGCCTGCTCGTAGGCTAGCCTATCCGCAAGACACCGCTGCAATGCGGTACAGTCTAACCATTATCAGACGATGGACGATGGATCGAATTGGCTTCCATACTCTGGTAGGATCTGTAAGTCCAGAGAAACACCGTAATATCACGGGCCCTGGAGGACTTGCTAGAATTACGTGCACTGGAGGGGTCCAATTTGGTTCTCCGTCGGCTCCGTTTGCATCGGCTCGTTCGATGTTTGCTCCCCCCCCCCCCCCCCACACACACACAGACTGGTTATTGATTCACTTTTTTTTGGAAGGATTCAATCACGATTCGTTTTAGAATATGAATGATTCAGTCACCGTTTGATTAATGCATAACCATTTTGAGAAATGATTCTTCCCGATGCAAAGAATCAAAGCATGTTTTGATTAAATCACGTTTGACTCACCATTGAAATAGCATTGCAGTCTTTTTGATTAAATCAGCCTTGTTTCTATGTGGGTTTTGATTCAACCATGATTCATGAATACAAAAATCCGGTGGTGAATCGATTCTTCTTTGATTCAAGGGATTTTGATTGAACGATTCGAATCGATTCAATCAGAGTCGAATCAATAACCAGTCTGCGACACACCAACGCACACAAAACGCAACAGCCGTCATTTCTGTCTGGACCTGTTCTTTCTGGTTCACGGCTTGCTGATATTCGTGGCTAGTGATGTGTCAAACGTTAGTTTTGACACCGCCTGTGGACATTCAAAACATTCGCTTACGCCTTTCGTTTTGTGTGTGGCAATTTCAGGGGTTTTGGAGTTTGGACCACCATATGAACATGTGGTGTGAATTTGGGACTGCTTTCGACTCGGCTGTTGACATTTCAGCATCGCCTTGTGCTCTGGGGAAAGAAGCGCTGTCGAAAACTGACTAATTCATTCACAAATCGTACGGACAAATGCACATACTCATTTGGCAAGAATCACATGCTGGATTCCAAGAACGATTGGTACACATTTACCGAAACGATAACAGTCTGGAACATCTGGCCAGCACGTGATTTCCTGGTCGGCTCATGTCAACATGGTACTGCGTATCAGTCGCAGGACGGTGACCGGCAGCGGAGCAATCTGATGAGCAGCCGATCAGCTGCACTTCCACCGCTTCTTCCGCCCACTTCACCGCCAGTTGATCCGCCTGTCCTCACAGGCACCGCTGCGATTGCCGCTCTGATCAAAGCGGCCGATTTCACCGCTGAATGCCGGGCGGCACTGCGCCACAGGTTCGCCGGCCGCCGGCCGCCGGGTCACGCCTGGATGGCGGCGGATCGGCGGCGAGGCAGGATTGCCAGCCGCCTTTTACACGGCTTAGATCGGTTCACAGCCGGTCGCGAGCAAAGTGCCGACTTCAGAGAGGTGCCGCAAATGAGAGCGCGCGGCGGCGCCGCGGGGGCTTAATCGGTGTGTCGAGTTCACGCCGACACCATCCGAGGATGTCTGATGGTGAGCGGCGCTTACCCCTGGGTGGTGACGACTCCAATGGGAGGTTTAGTCACGAAATATGGTCAATGCAACACAGGTTGGCGATAGCGACATCAGGGCGCTGGTGCAAAATAGTCACAGGGTGTTGGAAAAGGCACACGGCTTAAAGGGAAATAATGACCTTTTGATTTTGTTAGCAACAATTTCTTAGGCTACCGCTATGATTTTACAATTATTTTATTTAAATTTAAGAATTAAATAAAATTATTCCCATATTGAAAGCTGTAAGTTTGGAAAAAATACAAAACAAGTACCTTGTGTACTTCATGAAGGTCATTGACAAATTCGTCCTTCCCTACCAGTATTTGCAAAGCACTCGGCACTGCGCCACAATAGCAAAAGGCGAGGGAAATGCATATTGATACAATATTATTACGTCACAAGTTTCTGAAGTGTCAATTACTATGAAATACAGTGATACAATACCTTTAATAATGATTAACAAGAAAATTCAAACTATTTGAATAAGTTTTTAATTAGCTTTCAACTCAAAATCAGATATATTTTGCAATGCTACACAAGAATGGCACCAGTGACGTCATTTTCAAAGCCTGCTGCGGGACTTGGGTATACTAATCAGGAACAACTCGCCACAATGGTAAAGTGCGCCGAGAAGCATGACAATGGCTTTGTAAACAAATCGCCGACGCTAAATAGGTCGCCGTCGATGTGCATCGATGAGCTTCCGAATTAATTGCCAGTTTTGTGTTATTGTTTGTTAGCTTTTTTGGGAAAAATTATTATTTTTCATGATAATATAAAGCATAGTGTTATATACAGCCACATAAAAATTATACAATACTCCTAATGTTGAAAACAAATGAATCGATTTGCAAAAATTGATGGTCGCAACCACTAACTATGCCGCCGTTGATGTGCATCGATGAGCTTCCGATTTTATTGCCACTTTTTCCAATCGCTGTTAGTTTTAGAAGATCGCCGGGCATATAATCACAACAAGCAGAACGCACAATATATTCTCCACTCCATTGCGTAAAAAAACAATACGGGAAAAGCCCGCAGTTTGATGAGGACCAAAAGTACTTGCAAGTACCGGTCGTTAAAAGTGTGGAACGCTTATCAACTTTAACTTGAAATATCTTTCGGTAGGAAAGTCTTCATGCAAAATGTGATGAATTTACAATATATTTTGGTCTCGTCTGGCGATTTCAAGTGCTAACTCCATTTTTGTGGAAAAAGGTCATTATTTCCCTTTAACCCTCGCCCTACGGGAGCTTTTTTCACCTTCGCCCTACGGGGGGCTGACAGGCCCCCCTGCTAACTTCCAAACCAAGCAACTTAGAGCAATGCGGCAAGAACCAGCATGTTGCCTGTCATGAGAGGAATCTAAAAATATGCGATTTTTAGGTTTCAGGTCAACAGGTGACCTTCCAGGTCAAGTGGATGACCTCGGATTTACCACTTCCAGAACAGCGATTTTGCTCTTCAGAAAACCTGAAAATGAGAAATTGATAAATGTAAATAAAAAGGCATGTTCCTAGACCAGTTTTGTCTCAGAAATACAGAAAAGGTAATATATGCTCGTATCTTGTCAAACAAAGTCAACAAAAGTTATTTTAAAAAATGACGTAATCAGTTTCCTACACTTAGGGGGCCATCACTCAGTCAAAAATGAAGATATTGCTTTGAAATTTTGTATGGGGTTATCCATACTCAGTTCTCTCACATATCTTCCGGTTTTTCTAACATCTTTGAAATTTTTGATTTTGTGTGATTTTTCCCAAAAAATAATTTTATTTAATTTTAGGGGTCAAAAACCCGAAATTTTGAAAATCCGAGATTGCCATTTTAAAGAGAATGCCATTTTGTATCTTTGGTGAATTGCGTTTGCATTTTCCTTTAAAACTCTGCTTTCTACCATTTTTCAAATATTTATCGTTTTTCCACCAACATGACGTCATCAAAACATGATTATTTCCCAAACTACTTAACCAATTATTGAGGTCACCAGAGGTCATCGATGGCCAGATTTTCTAGTTCTAGGACTTCGCTCGGCACAAACGAGAAAAAAAAACAATCGAAAGCTCTTGATAAATGCAATCGCACTTGCTGTCCTCAGATTTTAGCTCAGGTCAATAGTTTAGGCTCCAGAGCTCATCAAATGTCAAAGAGGCTATTTTAGCAAAACAGTAATAGCTTCACAAATAGCTTTTGATCTAATCAAGGTAAGGCAATAATTTTGACGCCATCGTGTTTGTCTCGTCAAGGCACTTCGACTTATATTAGTGTTGACCAGGTTAGGTCAACTTATAAATTTGACCTCAGGTCAAGGTCAAGTGGTGACCCAAAAGGTCAAGTGGTGACCCAAGTAGGTCATATTGCATATGGAAAGACGTTCCTCGACGAGGCACGTCTTTAAAGTAGGTCATCGTCATTTTGTCGAGAGTTATTGACAAACAAAACTGTTGGTGACCTCGGATAACCTCTGCTGAACCTGTAGGGGTCACCGAACAAAAATGGCACCTAGGTCATCAAGAATGGCCTATGATAACATGATCCAGAAGGAATTAGACTGCTATTTTGCGTATCCTCGGAATAGGAAGCATTGTAATATTTCCCCATTGACTTATAATGGGGAGGTCATGACATTGACCCGACCTAAGGTCGCTGAAATAAAACATCCAAGATAAACGAATTGTAGATATATATGACCTTATGAAATTATGTAAGTGTAAAATCAATCATCCAAAAACTGTGACTGTGGTACGACCACAAACTTTTTAGAGATGGGGTCACGTGACCTGGTCTGGTGACCTGACCTGAGATGACATGAGGTCAATCATTTTACATAATGTGGGCAATTGATGTTCAAACTACTGTGCCCAACACGGCGGCGCTACGCGCTGCCGTTTTTCCGCTATCCTCGAAAGACCTGAGTGGGGTGTCTACACCCCCCCCCCCCTCTCCCCTCCCTCCCTCCCTCCCTCCCTCCCTCCCTCCCCTCCCCTCCCCTCCCCTCCCCTCCCCTCCCCTCCCCTCCCCTCCCCTCCCCTCCCCTCCCCTCCTTTCCCCTCCCCTCCCCTCCCCTCCCCCCCCCGGCACGGCGCGGGTTAAAGGGATATCGCCACCTCGCAGGCCAATATGGAGTTTTTGGTGTGTATCGGTAGATTAAGGGTGTCCGATTTCACCTGCAAAATGTGGTTCCCTAAACTCCCCCCCCCCCCCAATTAGATCAAAAAATACATTTGCACCACTCATGATTGGCACACACTCGTAAAATTGGAGTCGTCTCATCACTATTTAGAATCGCTTTTTTGCGGACTATGATCTTCTATGCGGCTTTTAAATATTGCAAACTCAACATCACCATTTCGTCAGTGCACTTTAAAATTAAAATGCGTATACAGTTATATATTTTCAACAACCATAGCCTCTTTCATAATAAAACATGAATAAAACAGCAAGAATGGCTATGGCTCGACTTTGGGGCCGTAGGAGATTTGTGACCAATAACTTATAACACAGATAGACTTTTCAAGATCTCGGCAAATTCGGACGCTTCGGCTTTGGGCGGGCGCCAATCTTACAGCCAAACTGGATGAGAGCGGTCATCATGAATGAATACAGCTAAGCACAGCTGAGACCAACGTTTTGGAAGTCAGAAAATGTTATTTAAAAAAATGCCGATACCCTGCTTTAAGTGCTGCAGGAGCAAGTTTGAGCTTGAGCATGCACGATTGTTGATCCCCACCATTCATTTAAGTTGCTTTTTAGAAATCCTCCGGAGGTGGCAATATCCCTTTAAGGAAATGTAAACCATCAGTTCAAGTTAGCTATACAAGAAACTGTCCGCCGTCCATCCTCACCTCGAGCAGCTGCCAGCCGTCCAGCTGGTCTTTGGAGGGCGCGCCGTCCGGGAAGGTGATAGGGTCGACCCTGACCACGTGTTTGACGCGCCACAGCAGCGCGTTCATCTCGGGGATGTTCTTCACCACGGCCACGGCGCCGGTGGTAAGCGTGGAGCGCTGCCGGTCGGAGGACACCGGATTAGCCGATAATAGCAATACCGGCAGGGAGTTTGAGTGGCATACGGCGCCGATTGCCAGTTCAGAACATTATACTATGCAATCATAAAGACAAGGTCAACGCCCGATAAACCCGGCGAGGCGGCCACTTCCCAGGCGATGTGATGGCACCGAAGATTAGCAGTTGCATTTCTGGAGCCAGTAAACCCCACTTCAATGCCGGAGCTACTCGCCGAATGAGCGCCGACCGTAGCTTTCGTGTGCAATAACTCCCTTAGCGTTCGTGTGAAATAGGCAACGGTAGCGTGATCCGCCAGAGGGAACAATGACAACAATTCGCTACAAAGCTTGGGAAGCTCCCGGCTCATGATATGAAAGGGAACAATCAATGTAATACATTGACAGCTTTCGAGAACAGCCAACCCGGTAGCTATCGTTCGGAAATACCTTTATTATTCCATTGTTCACTGCATGAATTAGAAACTCCCCCAAAAGATCGGAGTTTGCCCGGACAATTTTCCAGCTGCGGTGTCAGTTTTCCGGCGGGGAGAGCAGACGGCAGTGTCGCCGTCGCCGGCTCCATCGGGTCCGACCCGGGACCCGACGCCAGTCGGGCGACCCAGCCCGAGAAAAATTAATGCAGATTGTATCGCTGAATTGGCCCAACTTCCGAAACGATTTTCAGAACAAAGTTCTCTGAATGTTCTCTGATTGAATAGGGCCCGACCTCATTAAAAGGGCTTAACAATGTGATCAGTTCATGTTAAGGAGCTGTCGAGATGGAGGAAAAGATGGATGTCCAGCAGCAAGTGATTTAAACAGTGAGCCTTGATAACGTTGGACCGTTTCATTTCGCCAAATCGTTTGATTTCCGATAACCCTGGAAGGTCCAGTAGCCTTTCTATTGGAAATTAATGACGTCGCGAAACAAAAATACGTTCTACGAAATACCGATGAAGACTGCAAACAAATGCAGCCGGAAATGGTCAGACCATATTTTTGGCCAAAATATTTTGCATAAATTTGGTCATTTGGAAGCCATGTCAGCACAGCCACCTTCGGCTATGCGCGTGCATTGTGCCGATCACGCTGTAAACACAGCACAAATGTCTCTCGAACGCCTGACTGCGGGGAGTTCTGCCCTCGTCCGCCTTACCACAGAGTGGATGCCGAGCTGTCGGCAGGTGTCCTTCACCCAGTAGGGCTCTCCCTTCAGCGGCGCGATCAGCTCGATCCTGTGCAGCTTGGCCGGCGTCACTGGCGGGTCCAGCTGCTCAGGCACACTGCGGAGACAGGCGACATGGTGTGTGACGTCACACTGTAACAGGTGCCCCACAGGCAAACAGGAAAAAGGGGGCTGTGAGAACGGATGATAGTTGAGGGTCACTCGCGTTTCGTTATGATGTGACGTCATCATCTCACGGCAGAGAGCGATGTTATCCACTTGTTGTCGCGCTACACCGTGGCCGAGTGTGATGTGACGTCAGCGTCTCACGGCAGAGAGCGATGTTGTCCACTTGGTGTCGCGCTACACCGTGGCTGAGTGTGATGTGACGTCATCGTCTCACGGCAGAGAGCGATGTTATCCACTTGGTGTCGCGCTACACCGTGGCTGAGTGTGACGTGACGTCATCGTCTCACGGCAGAGAGCGATGTTATCCACTTGGTGTCGCGCTACACCGTGGCTGAGTGTGATGTGACGTCATCGTCACTCGTCCGCCACGTATTATTTGGCAATTTGCATAGTTCCTTTCATATTGACAGCCCAAAGTTCAGTTTATTATTTCTTGGAAACTCACAGATTGCGTTTTCCGCCAACTCCGCATCGTTTCGGCATTGGTCGGTTATCATTGCAAATAAGTTTCCTAGATCACAGTGCATGTAAAACTAAGTTCAGCGAATCTGGGATGCAAAAGCAATAATGTTGTTTATTGAAAGTCATGTGGATGTGCTCAGAAGATCATTTCATTTCGAATTCCTGATGTGATTATTTTGAATAGCACCTGTTGTTCCTAGGGACATCCCATTCGAGAGAGAATGGTGACTACGCCACGGCCGTCAACTGACACTGAGTTCGGGTCCGGGTCCGTCAACTGACACTGAGTTCGGGTCCGGGTCCGTCAACTGACACTGAGTTCGGGTCCGGGTCCGTCAACTGACACTGAGTTCGGGTCCGGGTCCGTCAACTGACACTGAGTTCGGGTCCGGGTCCGTCAACTGACACTGAGTTCGGGTCCGGGTCTGGGGCTGGGGCCGTCAACTGACACTGAGTTCGGGTCCGGGTCTGGGGCTGGGGCCGTCAACTGACACTGAGTTCGGGTCCGGGTCTGGGGCTGGGGCCGTCAACTGACACTGAGTTCGGGTCCGGGTCCGTCAACTGACACTGAGTTCGGGTCCGGGTCCGTCAACTGACACTGAGTTCGGGTCCGGGTCTGGGGCTGGGGCCGTCAACTGACACTGAGTTCGGGTCGGGTCCGGGTCTGGGCTGGGCCGTCAACTGACACTGAGTTCGGGTCCGGGTCTGGGGCTGGGGCCGTCAACTGACACTGAGTTCGGGTCCGGGTCTGGGGCTGGGGCTGGGGCTGGGGCTGGGGCCGGGGCCGGGGCTGGGGCTGGGGCCGTCAACTGACACTGAGTTCGGGTCCGGGTCTGGGTCTGGGGCTGGGGCTGGGGCTGGGGCTGGGGCTGGGGCTGGGGCCGTCAACTGACACTGAGTTCGGGTCCGGGTCTGGGGCTGGGGCTGGGGCTGGGGCTGGGGCTGGGGCTGGGGCTGGGGCCGTCAACTGACACTGAGTTCGGGTCCGGGTCCGTCAACTGACACTGAGTTCGGGTCCGGGTCCGTCAACTGACACTGAGTTCGGGTCCGGGTCCGTCAACTGACACTGAGTTCGGGTCCGGGTCCGTCAACTGACACTGAGTTCGGGTCCGGGTCCGTCAACTGACACTGAGTTCGGGTCCGGGTCCGTCAACTGACACTGAGTTCGGGTCCGGGTCCGTCAACTTGAGTTCGGGTCCGGGTCCGTCAACTGACACTGAGTTCGGGTCCGGGTCCGTCAACTGACACTGAGTTCGGGTCCGGGTCTGGGGCTGGGGCTGGGGCTGGGGCTGGGGCTGGGGCTGGGGCTGGGGCTGGGGGCCGTCAACTGACACTGAGTTCGGGTCCGGGTCTGGGGCTGGGGCTGGGGCTGGGGCTGGGGCTGGGGCTGGGGCTGGGGCCGTCAACTGACACTGAGTTCGGGTCCGGGTCCGTCAACTGACACTGAGTTCGGGTCCGGGTCCGTCAACTGACACTGAGTTCGGGTCCGGGTCCGTCAACTGACACTGAGTTCGGGTCCGGGTCCGTCAACTGACACTGAGTTCGGGTCCGGGTCCGTCAACTGACACTGAGTTCGGGTCCGGGTCCGTCAACTGACACTGAGTTCGGGTCCGGGTCTGGGGCTGGGGCTGGGGCTGGGGCTGGGGCCGTCAACTGACACTGAGTTCGGGTCCGGGACTGGGGCTGGGGCTGGGGCTGGGGCTGGGGCTGGGGCTGGGCCGTCAACTGACACTGAGTTCGGGTCCGGGTCCGTCAACTGACACTGAGTTCGGGTCCGGGTCCGTCAACTGACACTGAGTTCGGGTCCGGGTCTGGGGCTGGGCCGTCAACTGACACTGAGTTCGGGTCCGGGTCCGTCAACTGACACTGGAGTTCGGGTCCGGGTCCGTCAACTGACACTGAGTTCGGGTCCGGGTCTGGGGCTGGGGCTGGGGCTGGGGCTGGGGCCGTCAACTGACACTGAGTTCGGGTCCGGGTCCGTCAACTGACACTGAGTTCGGGTCCGGGTCCGTCAACTGACACTGAGTTCGGGTCCGGTCCGTCAACTGACACTGAGTTCGGGTCCGGGTCCGTCAACTGACACTGAGTTCGGGTCCGGGTCCGTCAACTGACACTGAGTTCGGGTCCGGGTCCGTCAACTGACACTGAGTTCGGGTCCGGGTCCGTCAACTGACACTGAGTTCGGGTCCGGGTCCGTCAACTGACACTGAGTTCGGGTCCGGGTCCGTCAACTGACACTGAGTTCGGGTCCGGGTCCGTCAACTGACACTGAGTTCGGGTCCGGGTCCGTCAACTGACACTGAGTTCGGGTCCGGGTCCGTCAACTGACACTGAGTTCGGGTCCGGGTCCGTCAACTGACACTGAGTTCGGGTCCGGGTCCGTCAACTGACACTGAGTTCGGGTCCGGGTCTGGGGCTGGGGCTGGGGCTGGGGCTGGGGCTGGGGCTGGGGCTGACACTGAGTTCGGGTCCGGGTCTGGGGCTGGGGCTGGGGCTGGGGCCGTCAACTGACACTGAGTTCGGGTCCGGGTCTGGGGCTGGGGCCGTCAACTGACACTGAGTTCGGGTCCGGGTCTGGGGCTGGGGCTGGGGCTGGGGCTGGGCTGGGGCTGGGGCTGGGGCTGGGGCTGGGGCTGGGGCTGACACTGAGTTCGGGTCCGGGTCTGGGGCTGGGGCTGGGGCTGGGGCTGGGGCTGGGGCTGGGGCTGGGGCTGGGGCTGGGGCTGACACTGAGTTCGGGTCCGGGTCTGGGCGCTGGGGCTGGGGCTGGGGCTGGGGCTGGGGCTGGGGCTGGGGCTGGGGCTGGGGCTGGGGCTGGGGCTGGGGCTGGGGCTGGGGCTGACACTGAGTTCGGGTCCGGGTCTGGGGCTGGGGCTGGGGCTGGGGCTGGGGCTGGGGCTGACACTGAGTTCGGGTCCGGGTCTGGGGCTGGGGCTGGGCTGGGGCTGGGGCTGGGGCTGGGGCTGACACTGAGTTCGGGTCCGGGTCTGGGGCTGGGGCTGGGGCTGGGGCTGGGGCTGGGGGCTGGGGCTGGGGCTGGGGCTGGGGCTGGGGCTAACACTGAGTTCGGGTCCGGGTCTGGGGCTGGGGCTGGGGCTGGGGCTGGGGCTGGGGCTGGGGCTGGGGCTGGGGCTGACACTGAGTTCGGGTCCGGGTCTGGGGCTGGGGCTGGGGCTGGGGCTGGGGCTGGGGCTGGGGCTGGGGCTGGGGCTGGGGCTGGGGCTGACACTGAGTTCGGGTCCGGGTCTGGGGCTGGGGCTGGGGCTGGGGCTGGGGCTGGGGCTGGGGCTGGGGCTGGGGCTGGGGCTGGGGCTGACACTGAGTTCGGGTCCGGGTCCGGGTCTGGGGCTGGGGCTGGGGCTGGGGCTGGGGCTGGGGCTGGGGCTGGGGCTGGGGCTGGGGCTGGGGCTGGGGCTGACACTGAGTTCGGGTCCGGGTCTGGGGCTGGGGCTGGGGCTGGGGCTGGGGCTGGGTCCTGGGCCTGGGCCTGGGCCTGGGCCTGGGCCGGGTCCGGGCTGGGTCCGGGTCCGGGTCCGGGGCCGTGGACGTGGCCAGGGCCAGGGCCGGGGCCGGGGCCGGGGCCGGGGCCGGGGCCGGGGCCGGGGCTGGGGCTGGGGCTTGGGGCTGGGGCTGGGGCCGGGGCCGGGGCCGGGGCCGGGGCTGGGGCCGGGGCTGGGGCCGGGGCTGGGGCCGGGGCTGGGGCTGGGGCTGGGGCTGGGGCTGGGGCCGGGGCCGGGGCCGGGGCCGGGGCCGGGGCCGGGGCCGGGGCCGGGGCCGGGGCTGGGGCCGGGGTCGGTGTCGGTGTCGGTTTCTGGCTGACGGTGCGGCCTGTCGCCGTGCTGGCGGCGGTCCGCCTTTGGTGTGAGCCGCGGGTGACGCCGGCTGGCGGTGATGGCTCAATCGGCCTCCCCAGGCGCTCTGGTGGGGAGACGCCGTCTGGCCTAAGACCGGCACAAACGCACTCGCCCACGCCCAGATGTCGCGCTACACGGCTCGTTCAGAGTTCAGAGCAACCCAGCTCAGCACAGAATCTCCCTCGTGGAGAGAGTCTTGCCTAGTCGACAAGGACAGACATATATTTTAGCACGGAAGCGTTAAAAGTACTACTCGCAGACTAATATGATGTTGGCACGCATCATGCATCTATGACCATTAGGGCGTGTCATCAAGGGGGTTATTTTCATCGTTTCAATTTGGATAAAGATTGTCCATGGCACAAGACTCTTTAGTAGCCTGTAAGGCAATAGAAAACGCGTCAATTGCAAAATTCGTGAGGCACGGACGACCTTTCTCACTCATGACGTAATTTTTTGGGGTCGCGTTTTTTGGCTTCTAGTGACCTGATACAAACAAATAAATCCCACCTATGCATTTCTGAGACAAAACTGGTCTAAAACATGCCTTTTTTATTTTGATAAATCAATTCCAAATTTTGACCTGTTATGATCTGACCTTGACCTGTGGGCCATTATATGGGGTCAGGTTGTGAAAATGGCTGCTACTATCGAATTATACGTGTAAAATAACCCATACAAATGTGTCGCATGACTTTCGTAGACCTCTTACCAATAGTGACCTTTTGTGACCTGACTTTGACCTTGACCTTTGCTTACAATTTCCCTTTCGCTTATGCGCGCGGGAGATGCATTATACCTTTGAGAGCACTTTGTGCGATAATAGTCGCAATCTAAGGCTTTGGATGCAAAGTATGGGCCATAAACTCAAATACCTCAAGTATGGCCTTTGACCTGACCGTGCCCTGATATGTAACCTTATTTTGCAAATTCGCGTATACTTTAGATGGGTCTCATTGATAAGTTTATATTGCCACTTCGCGAGTCTCGCTGCGGTTATTGGTTCGGAAGATGAGGGGGCAGAATTTCCCCCCCCCCCCCCCGCAGCGGGGCGTGTTCGGCTGAATACCCCATCGGGACGCGGGTTAACCCTATTTGTAACAGGGGGGCGGATTCCGCCCCCCCCCCCCCCCCCTCATGTTTTTCGCAGATATCTCCAGAACGGCTGGGAGCAGACCCATGAAATTTTGGGACTTTTCATAGAATTGAATACCGCATTCGGAGTCAAAATTTTGAGTTCTTAACCTGAACAGAGGCGGTTCCAGGGTACAGTTTTGGGTGGGTTCGGAGGCGATATTTGGCGATAATACGGAAATGCGATCTTCACGGTTTCTTCGTAACTGCCTCAAGTATGAAGGAGTTACATCGGTTCACGGTGATTGCAACAAGTGCAAATTAGTTGATGTTAATGAAATATCATTAAAATTTCATGGCAGAGGCGGTTTCAGGGGCTTGAAAAGGGGGGGGGGGGGGGTTTCCAGGAAATATTAAATGCTTGGCGGGAAGCAAATAGAGCAATGTAAGGGGCATTTATAGTTATCAAGATGTAAAAGATAGCTTCTGCTTCCATTATTTGCATAATCTATTACATATAGAGTTTCAGGGGCGTGTTCAGGCACATGAAAAGGGGGTGACTGGCTTGGTGATGACGATATGCCAGCGATAACGGCGCAATAGACGGTTAGCTTATAATTATATATGCACATACGAGGCCAGGAAAGGGAATAAAGTCATTTTTTGCAGAGGCGCGCTCAGGAATGGAAGAAAGGGGGTCATATTATTGCAAGGAAACTAAGAGGCATGGGCGTACAATGACATAACATACTGTAGTTTTCGGATGAAGCACGCACCACAGGCTACTCTACGAACGATTATAAGATAATAGGCGAGTCCAGGTAGAGTAAAAGGGGGGTAAGCAATGTTAATTGAAGTTGTAAGTGAAATAGTCACTGTTGATTAGTTAGTATCATAATAGCGGATAATATACTTATCAAAAGGTATTGAGCCGCCCAAGTTTGGATCCTGGATACGCCTATTATGAAGTACAACATGCAAAAAGGAACTATCTACGATCAGTAACATATTTATAGTGCTGGGTAGCAACTTGTCTGCGGTTAATATTTTTTTCCCAATTTTACCCCCCTTTTTCACTAACCTGGTACCGCCTATGGCAAAAATATGATTTTTAACTGTTTTGCCTAATGTCACAATCACATACCATTTCATTTCTTAAAAATACACATCAAAAAATTGTTTTATTACGCATTTACTTCACCCCCATATTGAGTGACCTGCACACGCCTATGATTTTTGAATTTGCAAACGCCACTGTTATATATCAATTTCCAATTCAATCTCTATCGATTCGTATTAATTGTGTTAAAATCGGTCGATAAACAAGAAAGCTATGTGGGATCAAAAATACCACTAAAATTTGTGGTTTTTGCCCCCCTGTTGCCCCCCTATCAAAAATTTAGATTTATTATTTAGAAATGTAGATGGTGTTGAGGGGAACCAAACGTCGTTTCATTTTTGAAAATCGGACGGGTAGATCTCGAGATCTCCGGGGGGGGGGGCGGAATCCGCCCCCCCCCCCCCCCCCCCCCTGTTACAAATAGGGGTAGCCAGGAGCCTGTTACAAATAGGGTTAAGGGGTCTCTGTCGGTCTGAGGGGGCTCTCGGTCGGCTTGACGTGATCTCAGTCGGTTAAGGAGGCCATCGATCATCCTGAGGGGCCCTTGGTCGGTCTAAGAGGGTCCTTGGTCGGTCTGAGTGGGCCATTGGTCGGTCTAAGCGGGGCCTCTGGCGGCCTGAGAGGCCTTCTGTCTGCCTGAGGGTTCTTCGGCCAGCTTGAGAGGGCCCTTGGTCAGCCTGAGGGAACCTCAGTCGGCAAGAGGGGGCCTTAGGTGACCTCTGTCGGTCTGAGGGAGCTTTCGGTCGGCTGAAAGGAACTTGGTCGGTTTAGGAGGCATTTGGTCATCCCGAGGGGTCCTTGGTCGGCCTAGGGGGGGGGGGGTCCTCTGTAGGCCTGAGGGGCGCTCTGTCCGCCCGAGAAAGCCTTCGGTCAAACTGAGGAAGCCTTCGGTCAACCTGAGGGGCCCTCAGTCGGCTTCAGGAGGTCCTCAGTCGCTCTGAAGGGGAGCTCGGTCGGCCTGAGGGTCCTCGTTCGGCTTGAGGAGGCCTTTGTCAACCCGGAGGGCCCTTGACCGTCCTGAAGGGCCCTCTGCCTGCCTGAGAGATGGACCCGTGTTTAGTCTGAGGGGCTCTCGGTCGGCATGAGGGGCCCTTAGTCGGCATGAGGGGCCCTTAGTCGGCATGAGGGGGCACTCGGTTAGCTTCAGGGACCCTAAGTCGGCCTTAGGGAATTTCGGTCGGCTTCAGGGCCATCACTCGGTCTGAGGGCTCTAGGTCCGCTTGAGGGAGCCCTTTGTCAGCCTGAGGAGGCCCTTTATCAGCCTGTGGGCCCTTAATTTCGGTCTGAGGGGCCTTTAGTTGGCATGAGGGCCCTCGGTCGGCTTGAGAGATCCTCAGTTGGCCTTAGACACCCTCAGTCAGCTTGAGGGCCATCAGTCCGCCTGATGGCCCCTAGGTCAACTTGAGGTGGCCCTTGGTCAGCTTGAAAGGACCTCGGTGGGCTTTAAGAGGCCTTCGGTCATTCTGAGGACCCTCTGTCGGCCTGAGCGGTCCTCGGTCGGATTGAGCGGGTCTCCGCCCATGAGGGGCCCTCGTTCGGCATGAGGGGCCCTTAGATGGTTGAATGCCCCTTCAGATAGTTATAGGCCTGACAGAACCCTTGCCAGTCCTGAGCGGACTCGAGGCTGGTATGAGAGGGCGATTGTCGAGGCCTGAGAGGGCCGCACCTCCGGCCGTCACTGGCCGGAGGCCGCCGTCACTGGCCGGAGGGGCGCCGTTATTGGCTGGAGGGGCGAAGTCACTGGCCGGAGAGGCGCCGTTATTTGCCAGTGGGGTGCCGTCACTGGCCGGAGAGGGGCCGTCACTGGACGGAGGGGTGCCATCACTGCCCGAAGGGGCGCCGTCACTGGCCAAAGGGGCGTCGTCACTGGCCGCAAGAGTGACGTCTCTGGCCGGAAGAGTGCCGTCACTGACCGGAGGGGTGCCGTCATTGGCTGGAGAGGCACAGTCACTGGCCGGAGGGGCGTCGTCACTAGCCAGAAGGGCGCCGTTTTTGGCCGGAGGAGCGCTGTCACTGGCCCGCGGAGGGGAGCCGTCTCTGGCCGCAAGAGTGCCGTCACTGTAAGAGGGCTTTGTGTGCATGTCTAGTGTATGATAACGCTGATGTTTGAAGGCATCAAGTGTCTCCTGAGGCGCGTAATGTGTCACACCTGGTGCGCCTTCGGCGCAAAACTAGTGCCCCTGCACCTTCGGCGCAGGGGCGCCAATTTTCATGGGGGGGGGGCTGCAAACCCCGTTACATCCCCCCCGCCCCTGGATCCGCCCCTGGTAGACAGCAGGCGGTCCTTGTTTAGGATGAAGGATCATGTATGGTCTGAGCAGATGCACCGATCTCGCTGGCTCAGCTGAGATATGAGCAGAATTGGTGGCTCGATCTCTTATCTAGGTACAGTGTGTTTCGGTGTGTGTCTGTGTGTGGATTGGCGGGGTGGGGGTGGGGATAAAGACGTCGCGAAGGATGTGCGCCAGTGCGTGACACTACTGCTTAGCTACCCAGAATCACGTCGGCTGCACAGATGGCTCTTCGGTACCCGACCTGGCTTGGAGTGCTTGCTATCTGTGATCCTCTGTTCTGTAGGTATTATAGCAGCGTCATGCAAGACAAAACATTGCGCCAACTGATTGATTTTCATGTAATAGGTTAAGTTTCTAGCAGTTAAAAGCGAAGAAGAAAGTGGTTTCTTATTTGATGAACTCATTCCCTCAAGTACAGCGGTGACCGAAATTACTATTATATGTGGCATCACATTCGACAGCAAGATTTTCTGTATGAAAGTTAAATGGGGCACCACAATTGAAGCTATTGTAGATGGCGCTGATGATCAACTGCTACCAAGCGGACCGGCGGCTGTGCTTCAAGAGTGTAGGGCGCATTGTTTACGGCGGAGTTTTGAAGGGGTTAGAGTGGTAACAGATGTGTTCAAACTTATACGCAATGTTGGTGTCTATGAGTGTATTCGAAACCTGAAAGCATGTCTCGCGGAGGTCAATCGTTTGACCTCGGGAATTAAAAGAGTGCCCGCGAGGTCAAATATCGGGCATGTCATAACTTTGTCCCTAAAGTACAGTACTTATCGAAGTCGTTTCAACGGATAAATATTCCCACCAGCCTATAGACGGTGCACAACGAGTGATCTGATCGCCCCTGGTCACCGGTTGACCTCAGGTCACAACATAAGTAACCATTATGGCCTATGGCAGAATGACGGGGTACCGCATAATTCTTTTTCCCAAAATCACTTAGAGAACCCATTCTGCTACCATCGCCTTCCCTTTATTCCACCGAATGTGCATAAAGCAAGACTTAACCTATCCAGGCCACCGTTTGACCTCAGGTCACCTGGAAAGGTGCTAATATCCATTTAACGGGCCGCCCAAATACTTATTCGTTGTTTACCGGCCGATTGTGTTCAAATTTATACAAAATGTTGGTGTCTATGAGTGTATTCGAACCTGAAAGAATTTCTCGCTGAGGTCAATCGATTGACCTCAGGAGGTCAGAGTGTTTGCGATGTCAAATATTGGGTACCGCATAACTTTTTCCTTAAAGTATTTACCGAAGTCGTTTCAACTGCTAAATATTACCACCAGCCTATAGACGGTGCACAATGCAAGACTTGACCCATCCAGGTCACCGTTTGACCTCAGGTCACCTGGAAAGGCGTTAATATCGATTTAACGAGCCGTCCAAATACGTATTCGTTGTTACCGACCGATTGCGTTCAAACTTACCTTCGGTGGGTTAAAGGGAAGGCGATGGTGGTAGAATGGTTTCTCTACGTGATTTTTTGGAGAGAAAAAAAAAACATTATGCGGTACACCGTCATTCTCCCATAGGCCATAATGGTAACTTATGTGTGACTCAACCAGTGACCAGGGGCGGTCAGATCAATCGTTGTGAACCGTCTATAGGCTAGTGTGAATATTTAGCCGTTGAAACAAACTTCGATAAGTACTTTAGGGAAAAAGTTATGCGGTACCCGATATTTGACCTTGCGGGCACTATATGACCTCCCGGGGTCAAACCATTGACCTCAGCGATAAATGGTTTCAGGGTTCGAATACACTCATAGACACCAACATTTCGTATAAGTTTGAACACAGTCGGCCGGTAAACAACGAATAAGTATTTGGACGTTAAATGGATATTAACGCCTTTCCAGGTGACCTGAGGTTAAACGTTGACCTGGATGGGTTAAGTCTTGCGTTTTACACCTTCGGTGGGTTAAATGAAAGGCGATGGTTGTGGAATGGGTTCTCTAAGTGATTTGGGGGAAATATGCGGTACCCGTCATTCTCCCATAGGTCATAATGGTAACTTATGTTGTGACCTGAGGTCAACCGGTGACCAGGGGCGGTCAGATCACTCTTTGTGCTCCGTCTATAGGCTGGTGGGAATATTTAGCCGTTAAAACGACTTCGGTAAGTACTTTAGGGAAAAAGTTATGCGGTACCCAATATTTGACCTCGCGGGCACTCTTTGACCTCCCGAGGTCAAACGATTGACCTCAGCGAGAAATACTTTCAGGTTTCGAATACACTCATAGACACCAACATTTAGTATAAGTTTTAACACATATGTACCACTCTAACCCCTTCAAAACTCCGCCGTAAACAATGCGCCATATACTCTGACGCACAGACGCCGGTCCGCTTGGTAGCAGTTGATCATCAGCGCCTCTAGCGGCGGGAAATGTATTGTGGTGCCCCATTAGTTGTGGTCCGTGCCTCACGAATTCGAGTTTTGATGGGAAGACATTGGTAGGGTTGATGTTTTGAGGTGCTAGCGCCATGGAATTTATTTGTCCAACTTGAATTTGTGACTGATATACACCCTAATGACCATCACATTTATTGTGTCGCGTTTCGCCGCGGACAGCGTCCGTGGTGTACGGTGGGTAGTTGATTTGTCGTGGAATGCCCCATTCCACGACAAATCGACCAGGCTCGACACACTCATATTTTGGAAAATTATGAAAGTGGGTGTATAGGGTAATCTCGGGCGCTAAAGCCAGCTGTGACAATATTAAAATGTTCAGATCAACGGTCACCGAGTTATAGCCTCGGGCATTTGTGAGAGGTCATGTAAGGCATCTTTGATCGCCTGTAGCTTGTCAACGAACAGCACGAACGTAATATAATTGCATATGGTTGAGCTCGCACTGATGCGAGGAAACTTTTGTCAATTTCGGATTTCTTCATTTTTTTACGCCGTGACCTCGTGACCTAGTTTTCCATGAAATACCTTGACCTGTGGAAACTCAAAAAAAAATTATGAAGCCAAATCAGTCTTTATGAATATTCTTTGAAAAAGAAATGAAAAAAGCGTTTTTGACTATTAACACGCGCCCTGGAGGGCCTCTGATAATTACACGCCCTGGAGGGGAGGCGGATTTCGCCCCCCCCCCCCCCCTATGATCTCGAAAACCACGCAACGTAGCGACAAGCGGGAAACCGCGTTAGATAGCTCGAGACAAGCTCTTTCGAAAGTATTTCGTTAATTTTTTTTTCAGGTCAATATTGAGGTCACCAGAGGTCATCAAGGGTCAGATTTTCAAGTTTTCAAGACTTCGGTTCGAACACCCCCAAATATCTCGGGAACTATGAAAGTTAGCAGCAAACGGAAAGAAGCAATCGAAAGTCATTGAAAAATGCAATCGACATGGGTGTCCTCAGATTTGAGCTCAGGTCAATAGTTTAGGCTCCAGAGGTCATCGAATGTCAAAAAGGTGATTTTGTTTTCAAAACTGTTTTCCCCAAATAACCTTTTACCTAATAAAGATAAAGCAATAATGTTTACGCCATCACGTGTGTCTTGTCAAGGCGCTTCGAATCATATTCATGGTGACCGGGTTAGGTCAACTGAGAAATTTGACCTCAGGTCAAGGTCAAGTGGTGACCCAAGTTGGCCATGTTGCATATTGGGAGACGTGTCTCGACGAGACAAACATATTGGTACCGTTTTCTCTTCTCTATCTTCATTATGTCGATAGTTATTGATAAACCGTGTTGGCGGTCACAAAATTGACCTGACCTTAGGTCACCGATATTAGAAATCCGAGATAAACAAATTGTTGGTATCGATGACCTTATGAAGTCCTGCACGATTGAAACCGATCGGCGTAAAACTGTGGCTGTGGTACTAATGCAAACGTTTTGGAGTTGAGGTCATCACGTGACCTGGTCTGGTGACCTGACCTGAGATGACCTGAGGCCAAGAATTTTACATAATGCGGGAAGTTCATTTCTAAACAGGTATAGAAAAAACGGCGGCGCTGCGCGCCGCCGTTTTTGCGCTATCCTCGAAAAACCGGAGGGGTGGGCGGATTTCGCCCCCCCTCTCCAGGGCGCGTGTTAAGAGTGTTAAGAGTGTTAAGAGAAAATGTAAAAATACTTTTGTGATCTGAGGTCATGGTCAAGGTTATATTTATGGTCAAATATTGAAATTGCGACCTTAAATGTGACCTTGACCTCAGATCACAAAAGTATGTTTACACTTTCGTCTCATAATACTTAGACATATCCACTGTCGTTTACCGCATATCGACATCTCTACCCAGTCCGGCGATACACAGAAATGTGCTGAAAGCGCTACCTGCAATAGTTGACCTAAAATACGACATTGACCATAACCTCAGATCGCAAAAGTATACTTACATTTTCGTCTCAGGATACTTAGACCTATCCACTGTCGCTTACTAGATATCGGTATCTCTACCCAGTCTGAAGATACACATGTGTTCACAGCGCCGCCTACCGGAGTTTTTGCGAAGCTTAAAAGTACTCTGTATTGGCAAAACGTTTTTTATGAAAGAATATTCATAAAGACTGATACAAAATCATTAAAAAAAATGCAAATTTTGAGTTGCCACAAGTCGAGGTATTTCATGGAAAACTAGGTCACGAGGTCACGGGGTAAAAAAAAAATTGCAAAAATCCGAAATTGCCGAATGTTTCCTCGCATCAGTGCGAGCTCACGTAATTATATTACGTTCGTGCTGTTCGTTGACGATCTACAGGCGATCAAAGATGGCCTTACATGACCTCTCAAAAATGCCCGAGGCTATAGCTCGGCGACTGTTGATCTCGGTGACTGATGACTGTTGATTTTCAGATTGTCACAGCCGGCTTTAGAGCCCAAGACTACCTTATAAACCCATTTTTAGTATTTTTACCAATGAGGGTGTAAAATTCAATTAATTTTGGTCGATTTGTCGTGGAATGCATTACATGTACATAACATTATATAATTTTATCTGTACATTTACCGTGGGTAGTATCTGAAGCCGTGGTACTGGATGCCACCGTCCTCCATGGGCGCCCCTCTGGAGACGTCCGGCCGGCGGGACACGGCCACGGTCAGCCGCTCCGACTTGGGCAGCCGCTCCGTGTTCAGCGGCAGCTTGGCGCGCGGGAAGCGGCGCTGCAGTGGTGCGCTGGTTGTCAGCGCTCGCCGCGGGATGGCAGCACTGCCGACCCGCCAGGCGGCGCTGGCCACGCTGCTCAGACTCGACCAAGTCATGTTAGGTCACAGTAAAGCCCTGGGGACAGACGGAAGTTCGTAAACATGTTAGAAACGTTAGCGACGATGTTATTGGGAGCACGAGTGATATGCAAACTATCATTTGCCATCCGAAACGGTGCACGCCCTAGTGACAGGACTCAAAATCGTGTAAAATTATACTATGATTACATTGAATGCAACATAAATAGCCATGGCCAATGTAATCCGATAATCAAATTATATGATACATCATGAGAAGGAAAATGAGAAGGAAGGGGACCCCAGTTGTGAAATGTCGGTAAAACTCAGCAGCTGTGTCCACTCAAGGAACAATACAAGGAGCGATCTTGTTGCATTCCTCATCATATGTCGTCTGTCGAGGTAGGAATTTCCGTAAAGATCACATCAGGCCAGTACGATAAAACGGAAAACCTCTCGTCCAGGCAAGACGTCCCGTAATCAACAATGTCTGAACAGAACTCTTGCACCCGATTTTCTCCGTAGATGAAGTCCAGGGTCCAGTTCATCGTTCGAGTTACGTTCCCGCAAAAACTCGCCAGCATTAGCGTTAGACATTTATTGGCTGTAAGACCGGGCACATAAGTGGCAGAGCTGCGTCACAGGGGGCGGACGGGAAGCCTCAGCAGCGGCTGACTGATTGGATGTGGTCGGTGGGTGGCCCGGGACCCGCGGCACACCGGGTAACACGCATACCACACGGTCGCTCCGGCAGAGGAGCCACAGCAGAGGCAAAATCGGCAGCTGACACGGGGCGGAAGAACGGCTGCAGCGGCCAGCGCGTGGTGATGGAGGGAGAGTCGGGCAGTGTGGGACACGCCCCTTACGCGCTCATTCACTGGCCATGTCCAGATGTGGGCACTAATTGTCATCGCATTACTGCTCAACGAGCAATGAATGTGTTTTGGTCGCATGCACGCCAGTCCGATAGTTGGTAATTGTTAAGCAGAAGTTTACCATGTAAATGAATTGCAAAAGTGAAACATTCCAATATCGTCTAAACTAAAACAGATTATCAAACAACTATAATAAAAGGCAGTTTCAGTATTGTCAACGCGTAGATGATTTAAATGTTTGTAGCCAATACCATACCGAATACGCCGTGATTCTCAATAAATATCACCAAAGAAGGAACAGAAATAAACATGAACAATCCTGGAGTCGCCAAATTTCGAGAACCGTTGCCAAAACTTGGCATGAAATATCAACTGCTGTAATCAGAAGCCGGTCAGTGGGGTCAGAGTATGTGGCCTGCGACCGTCATTTACACCCCAACTGGAGTCGCGTAGTTAAACGCTACCGACTGAAACAGGCCGTTGACAGCCAGAGTTGGTGTGGGACGTCTCCATAGTAAATCGGACATGGGCTCTGTTCTCCCCAGCGATCAGCCAGCTCTGTCCATCACACGAACAGCACACACATGCTGCTCCATCAGACGGTCGCCCAGTCGCGGACTGAACACACGCGTCACACCACCTCGCACACCACGCCGCCAACTTCGGGCAATCACACCACGCCGCCAACTGCGGGCAATCACACCACGCCGCCAACTGCGGGCAATCACACCACGCCGCCAACTGCGGGCAATCACACCACGCCGCCAACTGCGGGCAATCACACCACGCCGCCAACTGCGGGCAATCACACCACGCCGCCAACTGCGGGCAATCACACCACGCCGCCAACTGCGGGCAATCACACCACGCCGCCAACTTCGGGCAATCACACCACGCCGCCAACTGCGGGCAATCACACCACGCCGCCAACTGCGGGCAATCACACCACGCCGCCAACTGCGGGCAATCACACCACGCCGCCAACTTCGGGCAATCACACCACGCCGCCAACTGCGGGCAATCACACCACGCCGCCAACTTCGGGCAATCACACCACGCCGCCAACTGCGGGCAATCACACCACGCCGCCAACTGCGGGCAATCACACCACGCCGCCAACTGCGGGCAATCACACCACGCCGCCAACTGCGGGCAATCACACCACGCCGCCAACTGCGGGCAATCACACCACGCCGCCAACTTCGGGCAATCACACCACGCCGCCAACTGCGGGCAATCACACCACGCCGCCAACTGCGGGCAATCACACCACGCCGCCAACTGCGGGCAATCACACCACGCCGCCAACTGCGGGCAATCACACCACGCCGCCAACTGCGGGCAATCACACCACGCCGCCAACTGCGGGCAATCACACGGTCCTGGTACCGTCAGTCGGCGGCGGCCAATACTTTACTGTCGCGTCATGAGCTTCAACACGTGGCTAGTGCGAGACGCACGCCCGGGCGCGGCCACCAAATGGCCGACGCCAGTCCGGATAGGCGCGCACACACCATTCGCCGGGTGTCGCAGCCCCGGCCAGGGCAGCGCTCGTCTGGCGCGAGCCTCCCCAGGGACGCGTCACTGTCCGTCGCGCCACGACGTGGGACCGCAAACAGCCGCACGACTCTTCATCGGAGCGGCTCGCGCCGAGTGCGGTCCTTGCGGTCACCACGAACGAACGCAGTGCCGCCACGCGCTCACCGCGGCGCGTAGAGGCGCACGTACTCGGACACCTTGCGCTCAAAGCCCTCGCGGTCGCGCGCATAGTGTTCGGCCGCTTCCGTGTTGAGCGGGTCGTCGAAGTTCAGTAAGTCGGTGAAGAGCGAGTTGAGGCCCCAGACGACATCCTTGAGCTTGCGTGTCGGCGCCCAACCCATACCGTCGTATGAGTTTTGTCGCAGCAGACTGAGACAGACGGCGCCGTCCTCTGCGATGTTGGGGTGCCAGAGCCGCGTGCGGCAGCGCACCTCGGGCGGCGCCAGGTTGTACTCCTCGCCGACGCTGACGCTGAACACGAAGGCGCCGCGCCGCCAGTAGCCCTCGTCCGGTCGCACCGTCAGCACGAACTCGTGCAGCGCGTCCGGCCGCGGAAACTCCACCGCGCACGTGGACGGCAGGTTCTCATGCATCTCCTGCACCTCCTTGGTCAGCAGGCGGTCCCGCATGGCGACGCGGCGCCGCGGCTCGGCCGGCGCGCCGCCCGTCGGCCCGCCCACCGCCGCCTCACCGCGCTTCTGCAGCAGCTTCTTGCTCAGCGAGATCATGGCGCCGCCTGCGGGCACAGGCGAGCGGTCAGGCTGGCGCGGGCGCCGCAGGCGGGCCTGAAGGCAGCGTGACACTGCTGACCTCATCCTCCCCAGCTGTACTCGGCACACAAGACGATGAACCCACGGCACAGGATCCGCAGCAAACAGCCTCTCCTCCCCCCCCCCCCCCCTCCCCCACAACACAACACACAGTCAACATACCACACCAGCAGAACACAACATGCAGACCACCAACACCACAAATGTAACTTCATCTAAATGTCAGGTTGTTGATTTCTCAGCATAATTGTTGTGTAAAATGCAGGCTTATCACCAATTGAATCAACCCACTCAACCTAGCCATCATTGTCCGCCCCTGTAGCTCAGTTGGGAGAGCGCTGGACTTCTGACCTCACTCGGTAGTGGCAGCCCGGGGTCGAGTCGCTTCGGTGCTCGCTATTTGCTCCTGACTGGGATGGACTGTGGCCGGTGGCAGCGGTCGCACTCAAGGTCAGGTGACATCAGAGGGCGGGGCGGACCGTGTCCAAGTATGTCGGGCACGTACAACTTTCGCTTCTAAATTCTGCCGGACGTCAGGAATTGCTTGATCGGGTGGTGGGGTCAGGGCCTACGCAACAAGCTATGCTTAGCGCGGGGTCTGATCTCGGAAATCCATCCATTCAAAAACATATGGACTAAATTTATCAAATAAAATTGGCAAACCTTTCAAGTCCTTGTAATGATTAGGGTCCACTGTCACCCTATATGTTGGCTGAAATGCAAGTTTGGTATATAGACTGAGTTTCTTATTACAGATGTAAACAAGGTGTGTATTTATGGAAGTTGGACTTCCAAGAGTGTTTGCTGGTCATGCACTCACTTAATGACTAGGGTCATGGAGGATGAGGAAAGACAGGGCAAGTTAAAGGGAAATAATGACCCTTTCCCACACAAATGGAGTTATTACTTGAAATCGACAGACGAGACCAAAATATATTGTAAATTCATCACATTTTGCATAAAAACTTTCCTACTGAAAGATATTTCAAGTTAAAGTTGATAAGCGATCCACACTTATAACGGTCAGTACCCAGCAAGTACTCAGTAACAAATCCAGTAAATTAGTCTCCCTACGCATTGTTATTTATCAAGAAGGTATGCAATATGTTTTCTGCACTCTATCTTTTGCAAATATGTGCCAAACTTTTATGAACAATCAACAAGCATTTGAAAAAAGTGCATTGAAATTGGCAGTTTAGTTTGTCCCCGGACGGCGACCTATTTAGTGTATGCGATTTTTTGAGAGGGAGGAGGTATTCACACCAATCATGAATTCCGAAAGAAGTATATGTACTTGCTTTTTAAGTTGTCCAAACTTCTAACTTTGAATTAGGGAATAATTGTATTTCATTCTTAAATTTAGATCACATAATTTGTATACCATAACGGTAGCCTAAGAAATTGTTGCTAAAAAATCAAAAGATCAGTATTCCTTTAACTTAATTGAATGAATTGGCTACCTACAATACATTTCCATTTTTAAATTCAGTTACATATATGTGCATTCAACTCCATCTGGGACCTGGGTACAGGTACACCACAAATATATTTATCCTGGGAAGCTGGAAGGTGGACACAAGTCCCCTCAACTTGTGAAATGGTACTGCTTGAGATGGTTTAAAATCAGTGATAGCTGCAGAAAACAAGTGATGTGATGTTATTTCTGAACATCCAAACATCAGACTTCTGTGTGCTGTGTTGATGTATGGTTGTATGGTTATCTATGGATATGTATGGTTATGGTTATGAACCCTATTATGTGGATGTCATTGCAAGTCTCAATATTGATAGATGCCATTTCTTTTAGGATTAACCAGTATAAAATGTCAGGCACAAAACAACACATGAAACATGAAAGATAATGAGCTGAAGTGGGTGAGAGTAAGAAACATCAAGAAAACAAATGTCAAAACTTGTAAAACTTGACTCGACAACATGTGCTAATTAACATTATTTTTTTAGCATAGGGCAATGGTTCACTTTTTAGTCATGCCACAGGTCACAGGACTCATGCTATTAGCAGCATATCAGTGTCAGTATTGTCAGCACCATCAGGCATCAATGGAGTGAAGGAAGTATGGTGTTTTGACACGTCTGGATATCGGTTCTTTACAGTGACATTATATTTCATGAGTTCATATTATTTGTGAGGGTACACATCACAATAATAGTTCAGTAATTCACCTCCCCAGTTTATGGTGTTCTTGAGGTGTCTAATGGAATAAGAGTATTCAGCTGACAGTAATATTATGGCAGACTGAAAAGTGACCCACTTTTCAGTGACCCACTTTTGGGGGTCAGGGTGACAGCCCCCAGTAGGTTCTGCAGTGAGTGTTCTAAACATCTGTGACCATAATTGCTGTAAAGGTTAGGTCAGGTTCAATTATGTATCATTTTTGGTAATGTCATAGCTTTGGTATTAATTTAATGGTACACTTTTCATTTTCTGTCTGTTGCAATAATACTATCTTCTTCTATTAGGGTCTAGGGACCTCATGAACACCATTAACTGGGAAGGTAAATTACTGAACTATTACCCACATCTCTTACACGTAATCACTCACCGTTCAAGACTCAGCTATTTCTGCAGACGCCGTGAACATGTGACTAATTTATATTTATAACACACGTATCAGTATAGTAATTCTTCGGTTCACTTATTTACGAATAAGACCGAGTGTTCTGATACAAAAAAATGTTTGACGAAATGATTTGTTTGAAAAATGGCGAATTAGCTGCATTTATTTCACTTTTCGGGAGACCTCACGCCCGCCGGCCCACTCAAGCAAGGCCGTATAAAGGAGGTAGAGTCATCCGGGGATTTTAGCGCCCCAATCGCACAACATTAGCTTGACATCACTGGTGCTGTGGTCCGACTCGGCTGTCGCCGCACGCGGCACGGTGCGGTGCGAATATTTCGAACGGGATACGGATAGTTGCGCCTAAGGTACAATCCTATTTAAGATTACGTTTACCGTGGTAATTATCCCTCCCTTAATTCATGCTGAGGGGAGACGGCCATACGCTTCCCCGGTCTGTGTGATGTGCGACTGGCGAGACAGCCATACACTGCACCGGTCTGACAAGGGTGAGACGGCCATACGCTGCCCCGGTCCGGCTGAGGGGGGGGGGGGTGGCCATACGCTGCACCGGTGTGACTGAGGGGTGAGACGGTCAGGCGCTGCCCCGGTCTGGCTGAGGGGCGAGACGGCCATACGCTGCACCGGTCTGGCTGAGGGGCGAAACGGACATACGCTGTCCCGGCCGGCCGAGGGGCCAGACGGCCGTACGCTGCCCCGATCTGGCTGAGGGGCGAGACGGCCATACGCTACTCTAGTCTGGCTGAGGGGTGTCTGAGACGGCCATACGTTGTACCTGGAAATGTTGCAAATGGCATTATTTTGGCTTAACCCTATTCCCTGCGGGCGGCCAGAATTACGTTAAAGGAAATAGTTCACCTTCGGAAAAAAAATCAGAACACGATTTTATTATATTTTTAATACAGTTTCTTTTTTTCTGTTTAAAAATGGTCCTACATCGCGCCAATTCAGGACAGAAGGTTGTAAATTAGTAATTGTATCGTGTGCGTTATTGGTCTGCGCATGCTCCATGCAGTGCTGGCACAATTCAAACGGTACGGTATATCATATATGCGCCGCATTCCTTCGCCAAAAAGTCAAATATCTTCGGCTGGAGAGTCTTTTCAGTCAAGAAAAGAGTCAAGATAAGGATTTCTCAACACGGGCTACAAAACTGCTATCTCAGTTTAAAACTAATGTTGAAGGTGGACTATTTCCTTTAAAGGAAATAGTTCACCTTCAACATGGGTTTTGAACTGAAATAGCAGTTTTGTAGCCCGTGTTGAGAAATCCTTATCTGGAACTTTTCTTGGCTGAAAAGACTCTCCAGCCGAAGATATTTGACTTTTTGGCGAAGGAATACGGCGCATATATGATGTACCGTACCGTCTGAAAGTGCCAGCACTGCCATGGAGCATGCGCAGACCAATAACGCACACCATACAATCAATAATTTACAATCTTCTGTCCTGAATTGGCGCGATGTAGGACCATTTTTAAACATAAAAAAGAAACTGTATTAAAAAATATAATAAAATCGTGTTCTGAAAAAATTTCCGAAGGTAAATTATGAAGGTGAACTTATTTCCTTTAAAGGAAATAGTTCACCTTCAACATGGGATTTTGAACTGAAATAGCAGTTTTGTAGCCCGTGTTGAGAAATCCTTATCTGGAACTTTTCTTGGCTGAAAAGACTCTCCAGCCGAAGATATTTGACTTTTTGGCGAAGGAATGCGGCGCATATATGATATACCGTACCGTCTGAGAGTGCCAGCACTGGTCTGAGCATGTGCAGACCAATAACGCAAACCATAACATTAATAATGTACGACCTTCTGTCCCGAATTGGCGCGATGTAGGACCATTTTTGAAAAGAAAAAAAGAAACTGTATTAAAAAATATAATAAAATCGTGTTCTGAAGAAAAATTCCGAAGGTGAACTATTTCCTTTAACCTGCGGGGGGGGCAGATTCTGCCCCCCCCCCCCCCCCCCCCCCCCCAGAGATCTCGAGAACCGCTCGGTCGATTTCGATGAGAAAACACCATTCGATTCGTCATGACAAGATCTCTATTTTCGCACCCTGACATTTTTGTTTTGTTCAAAAATGGGGGACCAGGGGCAAAAAAATCCGAAAATTTTGGGTGTTTTTTGAAAGGTCATTGTGGCCATGTTGCTCGACAGATTTCCATGCCACAAACGTTTTTGAGCGTCAAATGTACTGGTCTTTAATATATCAAAAGACAAAAAACAAAATAAAAAATAATAGGCGTATTCAGGGAATGTAAATGGGGGGGGTGGATTTCTGAATAAAAAAATGTGCTGTTCGTGATTGTTCGGGACGACATGAACGTCACATGTGGGCATTATATGCTGTAGTTTGTTAAATTTGATATATTGCGCATAGACGGATCCAGGAAAAAGCATGGGGGCACCATGCGCGTAACGCTTTTATCATCTTACTAATTTGACGTTGGACCTAATTTGAGGGTGGGTATCGCCTCCCATTTTTTTCCTGAGTGCGCCTCTGCCACAAAAATATGTGCAATCCCAGTATCTGTGATGCATATTGCATTGAAATTGTGTCTGACGCATTTATTGCACTGCAAACCACGAAGGAATTATGCGCCGCAAAATCGCATTCGTAACACCCTCCCCAAAACAGGAGCCTGGAACCGCCTCTGCTAAACCGATTTGTCAAAATTTTGACACCACACGCGCCATTCAATTTTAGGAAAAGTCAGAAAGTTTCAGGACGCTAGGCCAAACGGTTTAGAAGCGGCAAGTGAAAAACCACCGGGAGGGGCAGAATCTGCCCCCCCCCCCCGCAGGGAAATGCAGGGAATTCAAGATATGCTAAAAACAAACTTTAAAAAAAATCAAAATATAGACTTGCAACATAACTTACTTATCTAACGGCGACGACTTCAAATTGCCGCTCTCGTCAACACCCGTCAAAAGACCGCAAAACGCTCAAAAGTGCAGCTGCGGCGACGGGGCTGGGGTCCTTGGGGCTGGCCACGACTGGCACACCACACAGCACCAATGACGTTATCGCTAATGCTGAGCCGCTCGGCAGCCGATATATGGGGAATCCCGGGATGATGCCCCCTCCTGCCTCAAGTCTATTTGCTTTTTCAGGGTGTCTCGTCCCTCAGCTTTGTCATCCCCAGGGTAGTCCTCCCACCAGAGCTGGATGTGACGTATTTGGTGCCTACCGATAACGCCTCTGTGACACTGGCGGATCCGGGGGGGCAGGGGCTAGAAATTAACCCCCCCCAAAAAAAAAAAAATCCGCTGAAACTGGCGATGAAAAAATGGGTACCTACTGCCTGCGAAAAAAAAATAACTTCTTGCGAAAGAAGTATTGTTTTTTTGCCTCGTTCGTGTTTCCTCTATTTTGTGGCATTTTGGTAGCAGTGAGGATAGGGAAAGTGGTACGTCTGACGCTACTTTGGAGTGATTCACAACCAACGTAAGTTATAATTTTTCCACGCAGCGTCACAGCCTTTGGTCTTCTGCTGCCTGCTCGGTGGCAGAGGAGCGCGTGGAGTGAATTTCCTTGTATCACTGGCGGATCCAGGGGGGCGGCAGGGGAAAAAGCCCCCCCCCCCCCCCCATTCCAAGCTCGACAGGGGCAGCAATATAAATTAGCTCCTCGAGGGGCTAATTTATATTGCCGCCACTCCCCCCCAAAAAAAAACGTTGAAACTGACGATGAAAATGGGTGCTGCTTGCGAAAAAAAACTTCTTGCGAAATAAATAAATATGTTTTGCCTCGTTCGTGTTTCCTCTATTTGGTAGCATTTTGGTAGCAGTAGGGATAGGGAAAGTGGCGCGTCTGACCACTGGCGGACCCAGGGGGGGGGGGGGCGGCATCATCATCATCATGGTGTATTGAAGGCAAAACAAAAACAAAACAATACGAACGGAGATATGGTGGGAATGTGCAAAAGCACGTAAGTGCTTATATCTTGGCACCATTTCCCACTCATACACATACATATATAATATACACACACAACGTACATACACTACCCCCTCCCCTCCCCTCCGTGCCTCCCTCTGGCCTGGTTATACACATTAAACCTCGGCCGTACAATAACCACCAATTGCAGGGGCAAAAGCCCCCCCCCCCCCACACACACACACACACACACACACATCCAACGCTCGATAACCCGTTCGCTGGTACCAGACGCTCTCCGCCTCGATCTCCTGCTGGCGGACTGGAGCGGAGTGAGAGAGGCGACCGGAGTGGAGGAAAAGTGGTCTGCCTGGCGGGCTGTATGGTCACCTGTTATTGACCGACACATGCCGCAGATCACGATCCGACCGAAACACCCGCCATGTCCATGGCTCACAGACAACGACGACGTGCGAACACTCATGCGAGCACCTGACCTGGCCAGAAATGCGTGCGAGAGCGATCCGAGCCCCGAGACACGTGACGTCTACCGTGTGAGCCGTAATCAGGCAAGGAGTTCCCTAGCGCAGGCGCGCTCGGATTTCTTTGCCACGTCTTTCCGGAACTCACGGTGACACACTTGGAAAGACATTCAACGATTTCTGATTTCATCTCGGAAGTCCATCGACACCGAAAAAGGCACCAGTGCATGGTCAGACCGGCTCAACAAACACTTTGCATCTGTGGGACCGCGGGTGGCGGCAGCGATAGACAGCGAACGTTCGGATTGTGCCCCCCCTCCCTCCGCGTCCGCGCTGTGTGGTCAGCGGTGCATTCCGCGTCCGGCCGGCAACGCTGCCGGAGCTGGCAGCCGCTGTCCGACGTATGTCCGGCTCACGGGCGTCCGGAGACGACGGCATTACGATAGACATGGTACGGATGACTCTTCCGGTCATTGGCCCAGAACTGCTGCATGTCATTAACGCTTCCATTACGTCGGGTGTGCTACCTTCGTCGTGGAAAATGGCTAGTGTAATTCCGCTACACAAGTCTGGCTGCAAACTCGATCCGAACAACTACAGGCCAGTGTCAATTCTCCCAACAGTCGAAAAAATAACGGAGCGCATTATCTGTGAACAGCTTATGACTTATTTGTTAGATCACAACATTCTTTGTAGCGAACAGCACGGCTTTAGACTGGGGCACTCTACGGAGTCAGCAATGCTTGACGTCATCGGCCACTTGGTTGATAACAGGGGCGGAACTTTATATCTCTTTGGGAGGGCCCGAGCCCCCCCCCCCAATGCTGAGCTGAGCCCCCCCCCCCCCCCCTCCCAATGGTGCTCCGCCCCCCCCCCAATGTTTTCCAAAATTTGTGCCCCTCTAAAAAAAAATTAAGGACTACCCGTATAGATTGTTCTGTTTTTAATTTTGCGTATTTCATCATATCAAGATGTGATTCCATCTGAGGAGTATTCCATCTTAGAAGTATACGAGCATTGCGATTCCATCTGCGACTGCTTTTCGATTATGATATAATGGGTAAGTTGGTAGCATGGATTATCTTCTGCTAACAAGTCCGTATATACAAGGTTCAAGCGTTCAGATTAGCGAATAGCGGAGGTGGAGCATGACGAATTAGCGATCGGAGTGCTCTATTTAAATGGTGTTCAATGAAATTTGTTATAAATGTATTGTTTACCTGAAATAAGGCTGATATTGTATGCAGCCTTTTTGGCTCTCTGGTATTGCAATATCCTAAATATCCAACATCCATGCTAAAATAATAGTTTGATCCGGAGGAACATCGAGGGGATCGTGCCATCAAAGGGGCAAGGGCATCGGGTATGGGGTCATCATGGCCAGGGGGGCCAGGGGTCCATGGCTCTTCCAGGAGGTTAACCGAGGTCGGCCTGGGTGGGTCCTTGGTTGACCAAACGAACCCTCGGTCAGCATGAGCGAGCCTCGTTGGGCCTGGAGGGGAGCTCGGTCGATCTGAGGGGGCACTCCGTCGACTTGAGGGAGTCCTTCGTCCACCCGAGGGGATTCCAGTCGGCCTAAGGAGCCATTGTTTGGCCTGAGGGTTCCCCTGCCGGCCTGATCGGCCTGATGGCCCTCGGTCGGCTTGAGGGAACCTCGGCCGGATTGAGGGAACCTAGGCCGGCTTGAGGGGCCCTTGGTTGGTCTGAGGGGTGTCCAGTCGGAGTGACGAGCTCTGCTTCGGCCTGCGGAGGGGGGGGGGGGCTCTGTCGGCCTGGAGTGGTCATCGGGCGGCCTGGGTGGGAGCTCGGTTGGCCTGAGGGGCCTTCGATCGGCTTGAGGGAACCTCGGCCGGCTTGAGGGGGCCCTTGGTCGGTCTGAGGAGCTTTTGTTCGGTCTAAGGGGCTCTTTGTCGGCCTGAAGGACCCTTTGTCGGCTTGAGGGTACCTCAGGCGGCCTGAGTGGCCCTCGGTATACCTGAGGGGACCTCGGTTGGCATGAGGGGCCATGAGTGGGCTTAAGGGGCCCTCGGTTGGCCTGAGTGGCTCTCGCTTAGCCTAAGTAGCCCTCAGTATGCCTGAGTGGGCCCTCGGAATGCCTGAGGGGACCTCAGTCGGGTGAGGGATCCTCGGTCAGCTTGAGGGGGCCTTCAGTTGGTCTGAGGAATCCTCGGTCGGCCTGAGTGGCTCTCGTTCGGTCTGAAGGGACCTCAGCCAGCTTGAAGTTTGTTTTCGGTATGAGGGTTCCTTGGTCAGCCTGAGGGGCTCTCAGGCGGCCTGAATGGGTTATTAGTCTGTCTGAGGGGGTCCTCTGGCGGCCTCAGGCGGCTCTCGGTCGGCTTGAAGGGCCCTCGGTCGTCTTAGTCGACTTGCAAACAAAAACACTTTTTCGGCCTGAGGTGCCTTCGGTCAGTTTCAAGAGGTGCTTGTACGGCCTGAGGGGCCTTCGGTCAGCTTGAGGAGGCCTTCGGTTGGCCTGAGGGGCCCTTAGTCGGCCTGATTGACCCTCGGTCTGCCTAAAGGGGTCCCTAGTGTGTCTGTGGTACTCTTCTGTCGGCCTTAGGGGACTCTCGGTCGACTTGAGGGTCCCTTGGTCGGCTTGAGGGGGCCCTTGGTCGGCCTGAATGAGAACTCAGTCGGCCTGAGGGGCCATCGGTCGGCTCGAGTGGCTCTTGCCAGGCCTGAGGGGGTCATCGGTCGGCTCGAGTGGCTCTTGCCAGGCCTGAGCGGGCCCCAGACTGGTCTTAGAGGGTCATTGTCTAGGCCGGAAACAACCCGGCGGTCTGCGAGGGGCCTTAGTTGGTTTGATACAGTATCTTCCAGGCCTTAGCGCCTTAGGCTCCTTGTCGTTCTGAAATGACCTTTGTCATGCCTGAGAGGGCCCTATGCCTGTCTGAAAGGTATGTTTACCAGTTTGAAAGGACCCTTAATCGTCCAAGGGGGGGGCGCGTTTCCGGTCTAAGAGAGCCCTAAATCCCTAAGAGAGGACCCTCCGCTTCTTTGAGAGGATCATCGGTCGACCACAGATGACCACCGTCTGTTCTGAGAGGGCCTTACGCTTGTCTAAGAGGGCCATTGTCAGACCTAAGAGGGCCCTGTGCAAGTCTGAGAAAGCTCTCGGCCATTCTGGAAAGCCCTTAAACGGGCTGAGAGAGCCATTGGTCGGTCGGAAGCAGTCTTGCAGACTCGGAGTCGTAATCTGAGTCTATTGAAGTCGATATTTTGTGCCGGAGTCGGAGTAAGTTAAATATTGCCGACTCCGTCTGGCATGTGACAATTATGTATGAGGAACGTGTTTTTCAGATGCATTCTTAAAGGGAAATTGCCACCTCCGGAGGATTTCTAAAAAGCAACTTAAATGAATGGTGGGGATCAACAATCATGTATGCTCAAGCTCAAACTTGCTCCTGCAGCACCTAAAGCAGTGTATCGGCAAAGCATTTTTTATTTATTTCTGACTCCAAAACGTTGGTCCCAGCTGTGCTCAGTACTAGTACTCCTACTATTACTACTACTACTATTCTTTTTCTTTTATAGTACTACTACTATTCATGATGGCCGCTCTCATCCAGTTTGGCTGTGGTATTGGCGCCCCCCCCCCCCCCCCCCCTGTGGCGTTGCGCAATCGCTATTGTTTACGTGTGACGTCATGCGCCGTTGCCATGCCGACGTCAATAAACAAGGCGGCGGTCGCCGAGAGACGGTCGGACGCAGTACGTTGTCTTCTGCACTTCTAGTGTACTGATAGCGAGACCGAGCCACGTGACATGGTGTCAGAAGCTGAACCTACTTACCTTCGTCCTCTCGTCGTTGCCTGAAGCAACTTTCAATCAGCAATACCGAGATATTCACCATGAATCTTCGCTCGCCATCTGAGCTGAATTTCGGTGCGGCGAACATGGCCGCCGAGTGGGCGCGATGGCGCCGGGACTGGCAGTATTACGCAGCGGCGCGGGAGCTCTCAACAAAGCCCATGGCGGTACAGCTCGGTACTTTCTTTAACTATGCTGGGGTGAATGCGCAGGAGATTGCGACCCATTTTGAGTGGCAGGAGGCTGATGGTCTGCCGGCACTCCTGGCCGCTTTTGAAGCCTACTGTAACCCCCGGCGAAATGTGATATTGGAACGCTTCACCTTCAACACGCGAGTCCAGCGTCCTGGTGAGAGTGTCACCAGCTATTTGGCGGCTCTCCGCTCTCTGGCGGCTACGTGTGAGTTTCCTGATGCTGACAATATGATCCGTGACCGTCTGGTGATGGGTGTGCGCGACCGGGCGACACAGCGCGCTCTCCTTCGCCGGGCCAAGCTGACGTTACAGGAAGCGATAGACATCGCCATCTCAGAAGAGGCTTCAACACGTGATCAGCAGAGCATGGGGGCTGCGCGTCTTGAGGATGTGCACCAGTCCACCAGTGAGGTCAGTGCGGTGTCCCAGCTAGCCCCGTCCTCGGGTAACGCAAACGGGCAGTGTCGGTTCTGTGCCCGAGTGCACGTGATGCGGCGGTCTCAGTGTCCAGCGTGGGGTAAAGCGTGCAACGCATGTGGAGGCCGGAATCATTTTTCGGCCTGCTGCCGGCCGTCTGCTGCTCGACCAACGGTTCAAGGTCACGGCGACCTTCGCGGCGGCGGCCCAGCCGCCTGGCGGGGGAATCCCCGCTCAGCTGACGGCGACTCTGGCGGCGGCCGGGCGGCTCGACGGGGAAATCCCGATCAGCTGTTCTCGGCCGGGTCGGCCCGCATTGGCGGCACAGTTGCGGCGGTGGAGACTGCCGGTGGGACTCCGGCCGCTGAGGATGACCAGGAGGAGCCGCTCTATGCTGTCGGTGCTCTACAAGACCCAGAACCAGGTACCCCGTGCGCGGCTAGAGTGTTTAAGACACTAGTATCTCGTTCGGGAGAGTCACTCCGATTTCTTGTAGATTCGGGGTCTGAGTGCAATGTGCTCTCTTTGTGCGATTATGTGCGCGTTACCGGTGATCACTCCCACCACCATCTGCAGTCAGGCGTCTCAGCCATTCGCATGTATGATGGCTCTCTTGTTAGTACTGTGGGCAGGGCCCATCTGCGTCTCGTTAATGAGCCGTCTGGGCGGATTGTGGTGCTGAAGTGCAGGGTTGTCAACAAAGATGTCATGCCTATCCTCAGCTTGCAGTCCTCTGTGGACCTAGGCCTCATTGAGGTAAAGGATGTGGACCCGCTAGACTATGTCCCCAAGGTGTCAGGTGCCGAGGGCCCCGCGGAGGGTCTGACTAAGGCTGGTGTCTTGTCTGAGTTTAAGCAGGTATTTGATACAGCCAAACCGGGACGGGTTGTTCACGGTCACACAATTGTCACAGACCCCCAGGTCGCTCCTGTGGCGGAACCTCCGCACCGTGTCAGAGTGCATGTCAGAGACAGGCTGAAACGCAAACTGGATGATCTGGTGGCACAGAAGCTGATATCACCTGTGACTGAGCCCACCCCCTGGGTGTCAAACCTCGTGATAGTTGATAAGCCCAGCGGGGATATTCGTCTGTGTCTGGATCCCAAAACTTTGAATAAGGCGGTGCAGCGAGAGCATTACCCCACGCCAACTGTCGATGAAGTGACGACCCGACTCAGTGATGCTAAGGTTTTCTCAGTTGTTGACGCCAGCCAGGCGTTCTGGCACATCGGTCTCTGTGACGCTTCGGCCAAGCTGTGCACTTTTCACACGCCCTTTGGCCGATACCGCTGGGAGGTCCTCCCATATGGCATTAAGTCAGCACCGGAATTGTGGCAGCGCACAATGCACGAGCTGGTGACCGGCCTGCGGGGCGTTGAAGTGATAGCGGACGACTTCATAATTTTTGGTACTTCAGAGGCGGACCACGATGCCAATCTCAAGGCGTTTCTCTGCAGAGCGGAGGAGCGCAACTTGCGTCTCAACCCAGAGAAATTCCAGTTCAAAGTCAGGTCGGTCAAGTGGATGGGCCACATTTTGAGTGACCAGGGTCTGAAGGCTGACCCAGTTAGGATCCAGGCCATAACAGAGTTTCCAGCGCCAACCTCGGTCCCTGAACTAAAGAGGTTCCTTGGCATGGTGGGTTACCTCTCACGTTTTCTGCCGAATATCTCTGAGGTGCTGGCTCCCCTCAGACAGCTCACTCAGCGGTCTGTTGGCTGGTACTGGAGTGAATCGTGTCAGCGGGTTTTTGATAGAGTCAAGTGCCTACTTACCTCTGCTCCTGTGTTGCGTTTTTATGACCCCCGCCGAGAGGCAACAGTTCAGTGTGATGCTTCCATGTCGGGACTGGGGGCCTGTCTCCTTCAGGACGGGAATCCCGTTATGTACTGCTCTCGTGCGCTCACGTCTGCCGAGAAGGCCTACTCCCAGATCGAAAAAGAGCTGTTAGCCATTACATTCGCTCTTGTCAGGTTGGACCAGTTCCTATATGCGCGCCCTGTGACGGTTGTTACCGACCACAAACCACTGGTGGCGATTCAGTCCAAGCCCCTGGGTGACGCCCCGCTTCGCCTACAGCGAATGCTGATGACTATTCAGCGCTATGACTACACCATCGTTTACCAACCCGGTAGTCAGCTATATGTCGCAGATACACTGAGTCGGGCGTCCCTCCCTCTTCCCCAGGCTGTGTTTGCGGCCCAGTTGGAGCAGGTGGACCTGAGCAAAGGCGTCTCCGTTTCTCCCAGGAGACTGGCGCTGATTCGCACGGCGACCGCTTCTGATCCTGTGCTGTCCAGGCTGATGGCTCAGATCCAGGTGGGCTGGCCTGACAGTCGTCGGGCGGTACCTGAAGTCATTCGTTGCTATTTTCCGCTTCGGGACGACCTTGCTGTTCAGGACGGTTTGGTTTTTAAGTATCGGTGCCTTGTGATACTGTTCAGTCAGCAGGGCGAAGTCCTGTCGCAACTTCACCGCAGTCACATAGGACTAGCCTCGATTGTCCGACTGGCACGCGAGAGTGTGTTTTGGCTTGGGATGTACGCACAGCTGCGCGAGGCTATCTTGAAATGCCCAGTATGCCTCGCGCATCGGCCGGCGCAGGCCAGAGAACCGTTGCACTCACGTGAGGTGCCTGATCGGCCATGGCAAACGGTTGCCACGGACCTGTTTGAGATAAATGGAAGTACGTATTCCGTTCTGGTCGACTACTATAGCAGCTATATTGAGGTTGATCGCTTGCCCAGTCCGTCAACTGCCCAGGTTATTCGGGCACTATCTGCACATTTTGCGCGTTATGGCATTCCCGAGGTGCTCGTAAGTGACAATGGGCCCCAGTATGCGAGTGCCGACTTCACTGCTTATACGCGGGATCTGGACATCGAGCACCGTACCTCTAGTCCCACCTTTCCGCAGTCCAATGGTAAAGCTGAAAATGCGGTCAAGACGGTTAAAACCCTGTGGCGCAAAGCGCTGGATGACGGTCAGGATCCGATCTGGGCGCTGCTGATGTGGCGGAATGCGCCAAGTGAGTCGACAGGTGTATCTCCGACACAGCTCCTGTTTGGACGGCCATGCCGGACGTTTCTTCCCACGGCTCGGTCCACTCTATCTCCCACATCGTCCCTTCCAGTACGAGATGCCATGGTCAACGCGAGGGCGCGACAGGCCGGGTATTTTAACCGCGGCACTCGGAACTTACGCTCTCTCCTTGAGGGCGAAACGGTGCGGATGCGTCTGCCCGGCCAATCTACATGGACGCCGGGTATTTGCTTGCGCTCTGTGGCCGATCGCTCGTATTTGGTTCGGGTGGACAACTACGTCTACCGGCGCAATCGGCGCCATTTGCTGGCTACGGGCGAGGACCCGGGAGTTGTTGCCCAAGATCCCCCTGAGCGGCCCCTTGACTGGCTTCGGCTAAATCGTAACACTCCACCGCAATCACCCCTGCTGCCGCGGCCCCCTCAACCTCCTGCTCCCGACCATGGCGGCCTCTCTGATGACGGTAGATCGCACTGTGCTCAAAGGGGAGGCACTGAACAAGTGACACCTCCTCATCCACATGTCTCTCCTCCTCGGCGTCGGCCCACCAGGGTCTCACGCCCCCCTTCCCACCTGCAGGATTATGTAACATAAGCGTGTCTAGGTTTAAGGTGTGTCCGCACAGGTGCGGTGTAACCAGAGTGTAAGATTGGTGTGTGTGCGTGTGTGTTTCTTTATTATCATCCTTATTTGCGGTTGGCACCTACTCGTGCACACTGTTTGTGAAGCCATTTAATTCAGTGTTCTATTCGTGTGTTCATGTATTGCTTACGCCAGCGCAGCGTGTTCCCGGAAAAGAAAGGGAGATGTGGCGTTGCGCAATCGCTATTGTTTACGTGTGACGTCATGCGCCGTTGCCATGCCGACGTCAATAAACAAGGCGGCGGTCGCCGAGAGACGGTCGGACGCAGTACGTTGTCTTCTGCACTTCTAGTGTACTGATAGCGAGACCGAGCCACGTGACACCCCCCCCCCCCCCCTCCCCCCAAGCCGGTACGAATTCGCCGAGACTTGACATTGAAAAGTATATCTGTGTTATAAGGTATAGGTCACATAACTCCTACGGTCCCAAAGTCGAGCCATAGCAATTCTTGCTGTTTTATTATGAAAGAGGCTAAGGTTGTTGAAAATATAATTAACCGCATACACTTTTTAATTTTAAAGTGCACTGACGGAATGGTGATGTTGTGTTTGCAACATTCAAAAGAAAATAACAGTCTGCAAAGAAGTGATTCTAAATAGAGATGTGGCGACTCCAACTTTACGAATGCTTGGCAAGCATGACTGGAGCAAATGTATTTTTTTATCTAATGGGGGGAGTTTCGGGAACCAAATTTTGCAGGTGAAGTCGGACACGCTTAATCGGCCGATAGAAACCAAATACTCCATATTGGCCTGCGAGGTGGCAATGTCCCTTTAATTGGCCACCGATGGCGATAATTTAACATTTAACGGCTTCAAAATTGTGTTGCTGTCCTTAACCAAATGCTATGACCAGTCAGTGTTTACCTATCAACTTCAGTTAAGTAATTTTTCAATTTTATGGTCTGAAACAAGGAAATTGGAGAATAAAAAAAATGTATTTTTCCCTGTATGAAACGGACAAAATAGTTCCACAATGTAATAATTGTAATAGTTTTATAACACGTATATTATATAATAATTATACACTACATATGCATATATATAGTATTGGACATTAAGTTTCAACTTGAGCATTCGGCCGTTGGGCCCCCCCCCCCCCACCCCCCCCCCCCCCCCACCCCCAACCGATTTCATAAAGTTCCACCACTGGTTGATAATATGGATTCTGGTAATATTTCAGGTATTACGACAGCTGACACATCTAAGGCTTTTGATTCTGTGAAACACACCAGGCTTTTAGACAAATTAGGTTGGTACGGTGTACATAGCCATTGGTTTGAAAACTGGCTTGCTGAGCGCTCTCAGTACGTTAGGGGAGGATTGTTGAGCGCGCCTGTCACGCACGGCGTAATTCAAGGGTCGCTTCTCGGGCCAATTCTGTTCCTTTTATTCACTAATGATTTGCCATCTTACTTTGACGACTGCAAAATCGTATTGTATGCAGATGACGCACAATTCATTCACTGTTGTAACACTGTAGATTTGCCCAACCTTCAGTGTCGCGTTGAAGCAAGCTTAAAAGTACCGAGCGCTTGGTTTGAGGATAATAGCTTGCGTATCAATCCAAACAAAACTGATGTCATGATAGTTCGGTGTAGGCAGCGACGCTTAGATATAGATGTTTGTGTTAACTTCGGAGGCACCGCTATTCACCCATCATCATCTGTTAAGGTTTTAGGCATGGCTGTTGACTGTAACTTGACGTGGGCTTCACATGTGTCTTTGGTGGTGCGTCGTTGCTATGCAATCATCAGCGGCCTGTCTAAAATGTTTCATCGTTTGCCATCTGACGTGAAAAGGTTTGTAATTGAAGCGCTAGTGTTTCCTCATATTTTATATTGTTTGACTGTATATGGTGCTTGCGGTACAACTCAACGACACCGTTTGCAAAAAGTTATAAACCACTGTGCTTGCATTGTATTTTGTTCTAAAAAAACGCGATCATGTCTCACCGCTTTTAAATCAGCTTAACTGGCCGACCTTCGATGACCTGATTACCGAACGTGACGTAGCCATGATGTTCAGAGCCATGCATCACCCGCGCGCTCCCGACGCATTGCGAGATCGGGTCGTGTACCGGAGTGACGTGACGGTCCGAGACACGCGCGGTGCTCTTGCCGGTCTACTGCAGCCGCCTCGGGTGCGCAGGGAGTTGGCCCGAAGGTTTTTTACCTACCGGGCGACTTCTGTGTGAAACCGGTCCCCCTCTGATGTTCAGGATGCGGTGACCGCTCGCGGGTGTCGGGGAGCTGTGCGGGCGTGGTTGCGGGGGCCGGATGAGCAGTAGTTTGCTTGGTCATTAGGATATCATGTTTTGACCGCATTGGTTAGGTAATTAGAGTAGTCTCAACTGTGCTTTGCTGTAATTGTACTGAAACATACTGTATGACACTTGGCCATAAAAGCCATTTTATGGAGGCTAAACGAAATACATGATGATGATGATGATGATGACAGGGGCGGCAATAGAAATTAGCCCCCTTCAAAATCCGCTGAAACTGGCGATGAAAAATGGGTACTGACTGCGAAAAATAACGTTTTGCGACCAAAAAAATCGTTATTTTTTCCTCGTTCGTGTTTCCTATATTTTTAAGCATTTTGGTAGCAGGAGGGAAAGGGGCGCATACATATTTGAAAATGTCGAATACAAAATCCAGACCTATCCTACTTAACCCTATTCCCTGCGGGGGGCAGATTCGTAGGTACGTAGGTACTTGTTATTTAGCGCCGCAAAGCGGCGCGAATATTTTTTCGGGTTTGCCTGATAAAACCCAGAAACATAGGCATTTTTAACTTCTTAGCCTTGTAGAGAATAAGAAGCTAAAAATGTTATTCATTCAATTCAGCGTTACGACGAAACGCAGACGATGACGATGGCTTCGTTATGACGATGGTCACTGATGTGACGCCGCGAAGCGGGGTGAACATTTAAATTTTAGGTCGTGGAAAACGCAATTTTAATATTCGAACCAGACCGTGAGTGGAGCCAAGCCTCAGGTAACCCGTTTCCTGGTTGCACATCTCGGTATGATTAAAAATGTTAAAATGAATGTAGTTTTTCATATACATTAGCCTCGGATAGAAAATCACGATGACCGGTGGCAGTCTGCGCTCAATAGTACATATGATAATACTAACTGTAGTCTGTATACATACCTATGTACCGAACTGTAACAAACAACTGGTAACGGTGCAAATGGTTTCAAAGTAGCAAGAGACAGACCGACATTTCCGCGCATAAATGGTCCTGTGGATCTGGAGGAGCCTGGGGGAGATGGCTTCGAGAGATAGTACTGGCCTGATCCTCACTATTAGCTCTTCGGTCCAGCAAGTTGGGCACCGCTGGAACAGCTTCCGGTTGCCGAGGTCCGCGTCTTTGCGTTCGCGTCGCCTTTTTCGGAACTCGGCAGACTAGCTAAACATGTTGCCCGCTTTAAAGGAAATAGTTCACCTTGGAATTTTTCCACAAACACGAATTGATTATATTGTTTAATACAATGTATTTTTATATTGTCAAAAATGGCCTTATATCGCGCCGATTCAGGACATAAGGTCGTAAATTTGTATTGTTTATCAAAACTATATGCATACTCTCTGAGTCAGAGTCCTGACGTCACGCGAATGTAAAAAATGGTTCAGCCAATCAGATTCGAAAGTAGTCGCGTAAGGATAGACTCGCATTGGAGATGTGCCAACCGGCGGCCGGCGTTCGCTTGCTAGCACCAGCTGCAAGCTGATTGGCTGATGGTATAGCCTCTGCCCGGGCTAAAACCAGTACAACATTCTTTCGCCAGCACCGCATTCCTTCGCCAAAAAAATCAAATATATTCGGCTGGAAAGTCTTTTCAGTCAAGAAAACTTGCAGATAGGGGTTTCCCAACACGGGCTACAAGACTGCTATCTCAGTTTAAAACTAATGTTGAAGGTGAACTATTTCCTTTAAAGTTAATATTTTATGAAGAGAGTTGGCCCTGGGGCCAGCAATTACCGCCAAGGAGAGCCTCCGCAAGACACTTAATGGAATACATTTGTCAAATTTGTATATGCAATTGCGAAACTTGTGTCATGCCGCGAAATTTTACAGTTTTTGACTGTGGCTACCTGGATTTTGACTGCTGCAATTTTGGGATGCCCAGTACCGTTCTAAAAACGCAAATATAGCATGTATTAGACTTCACGTCTTGGGGGGGGGGGGGGGGGGGGCGGGCAAAACATAGCTTCCCCCCCTTAAACAGGCTTGTGGGAGGGGGCGTGACCCCGTTCGCCCCCCCCCCCCCTTGGTGTCGTGGGTGTCGGGTGGAGCACGGGAGCGGGGTGCTCACCGTGAATGTCGGGTGGAACGGGGCACTCACCGTGGGTGTCTGGTGGAGCGGGGCACTCACCGTGGGTGGCGCGGGGCGCTCACCGTTTTTCACATTCGCGAATATGCATTTCTATGCATATGCATTTCATTAGAATATGTTTGTGCCAATTCTCGATGCAATCCGTGAGCACCGCGAATGTGCCGAATACCAAAATGGACATTCATGCATATGCATTTTTGCCTTTGTAGGCGAGCTAATAATATTTATAGGCCAAACAATCCGTCATAGGAATACACGGACGCACGTTCGTGTCATATGCACAGTTTTGCCCTGTAAAATCGCGTTAATCATCGCTGAGAGAGGATTTTCTCAATTTTCTATCGATTTCACATTTTTAACATATTTCCGGGTCATGTGGTGTGACTGTCTTTGAATGTCACAACTAATCACTTTCTCCAAATCTGTATACATGCCTCCTGCTTTGATATGCCAAGTTCTGAATTGATCGGTGGAGTCCTGCTATAGTTTCTATGGCTCTGAATGATCACATGTTTACACAGGGGGAGGTGCCATTTTCGAAGCTTCAACGCCCCTGGACGCTATATTTGGAAATGTCAAATTGAATTTTTGCTATTTTACAAATTGCTATTTGGTGACCTTGTTGGGCTGACTGAGGTTAATGCTTGTACAAATTGTCATTAATATCGACGGAGTCCGCCATTTTTATGACCATTTATGACCACTGTGACCATTATCTCTGATCACCCATATTTCTCATATTTTGTTAATGTCACAGATAGACACATATATTTTCTGAAAGAGGAAGAAGAGCTCTAGTAGTCTGCCAAAGTTTCGTAAAAATCGACGGGGTCCGCCGATTTGACCTTGAACTATGAAGGTCATCTTTGGACGCTATTTTGAATGCCATAACTGGAGGGTATATTTTTTTTATTTCATCAAATTCGACGGGGTCCGCCATTTTCATGACCTCAGATGACCCCGATGACCTTGAACTGTGACCGACGATATCTCCTATGATTTTGAACGTCACAAATATACACATATATTTTTTCTGAGAGAGGAGGAAGAGCTCAGTTAGCCTGCCAAATTGCATTACGATCGGTGAGTACCGCGGGTACCGTGAATGCGTCACGTGAACGTGAATGTGCACGTGGAACTAAATTGATGAACGTTACCTAGTCGGTGGTCTTGGCGTGTTTTCGATCATCAACAAAGGTGAACTTTGTATTTTATTAGTAGGCTAGTACTTAGGGAGACATGTCAGTCAAAAATATAGATATTGCTTTTATTTTTTGGGGGCATCGTCCATACTTGGTTCTCCAATATATCTTCCGGTTTTTGAAATAAAAAAACGATTTTGGGGAAAATTTCCATAAAATCAGCAATTTCAAATATATTCAAAAACCGGAAGATATATTGGAGAACCAAGTATGGACGATGCCCAAAATAAATCAAAGCAATATCTATATTTTTGACTGACTTATGCCTCCCAAGTATAGTCCCAAGTAGAGTCTCCCAAGTATGCCTCCTCCTTAACTTGGTTGATGATCGTAAACACGGGGACCGGTACCAAGGCCCTCGAGCAGTGATTCTCAGCAGTAGTGGACTTGTAAACGATTCACGGTGAATCGACTAACGATTAAAGAATCACATAATTTTACGAAGAATCACAGGTGAATCGATTCATTTTACACAAACACCAATATGAATCATGAGTTGAGTCATTACTCATGGGCGTTGCGTAGAATCACCAAATGAATCGATTCAAACCGATTGAACGAATAAAAATATGAGTTTCATATTGTACGAAGTAGGTACTAGGCAGGCACTGTTGGTACTTGGTAGTTCATGTGATGAAGCCCTGCCAACAGAGCATTAATGATGCCTGATTTAGGCTATCATACCTATTACCTGCTTATCCACCGATATCATAATTACCTGGGAGAAGACTGCACAGCATAACATTGAACACATTACGAGGGCACTATCTGTCTATATTTTTTTTCTATGCCGCCACCCAAGAGCAGGTGACCAGGAGTGCCCCCTCCCTCTATCCCAACGACCCACAGCACCTTAACGTTAACACCAGAAAACATAATAAAGCAAGTCGCGGCACTCCCAGCTAATAAATGGAAAGAAACGTAAATAAGCTTAAGAAGGAGAATAATTCATTATTAGATAGTATAAAGTAAAAATAAGAGAAGGCCAAAGTAGTCATCACTGAATTCCCCTGGGAACCACATTCCCTGGGAACCACATTCATTCAAACTTGCATTCAAGATGTTACTACCACACAAAAAAAAATCAAACACGGCAACACTTCATTCAGGATGTTAGTAAAGGGAAAGGGATCAATCATATTGGAAACATCTTAGCCTGGTCAAAAATCGGCATGAGTGCAAGTGCTGGGGATCCAAACAGGTCACCCAACTAAGCAGAGCTTGCTGTTGGGCATGGCATTCTATAGGCATGAATTAATCATCTTTCCGGAAATTGAGGCAATTTTAGAAATTGGGCCAAATTATGGCGCTTTTTTCCTTTCTAACCTCCCAGATTCATGCCCCCTACAGTTTTTAACCCTCGCCCTACGGGAGCTTTTTTCACCTTCGCCCTACAGGGGCTGACAGACCCCCCTGTTAACTTCCAAACCAAGCAACTTAGAGCAATGCGGTAAGAACCAGCATGTTGCCTGTCATGAGAGGAATCTAACTGTATGTGATTTTTAGGTTTCAGATCAACGGGTGACCTCCCAGGTCAAGTGAATGACCTCGGGTTTACCACGTCCAAAACAGCGATTTCGCTCTTCAGAAAACCTCAAAATTAGAAATTGATAAATGTGAATAAAAAGGCATGTTCCTAGACCAATTTTGGCTCCAAAATATAAAGAAAAGGTAATTATTTGTTCGTATCTTGTCAAAAAAGTCAAAAAAAAGTTATGAAAAAATTGATGTCATCAGTTTCTTACACTTAGGCAGCCATCACTCAGTCAACAATGGAGATATTGCTTTGAAATTTGGTATGGGTATTTTCCATACTCAGTTATCTCACATGTATTCCGGTTTTTAACATCTTTGACAAATTTAGATTTTGTGGGGATTAAACAAAATAAAAAATTTAGAGATACATTTTTTTTTTGTTGCAAATCCGAGATTGCCATTTTAACCCGCGCACTGCAGGGGGGTTGATTTCCGCCGCCCCCCCCCCCCCCCCCCCCCCCCTCATGTTTTTCAAATATAGCGAAAAAACGGCGGCACGCAGCGCCGCCGGGTTTCGCACACCTGTCAGGACATCAATTGCGCACACTTTGAAAAACAAATAACCTCGGGTCATCTCAGGTCAGGTCAGCAGACCAGGTCAAGTGACCACACCTCCAAAAATGTTTGCAGTTGTGCCAAAGCCAGCATTTTTCACCGATCAGTGTAAAACTTACAGGATGTCATGAGGACATAGGTACTTACGATTCGTATATCTCGGAATTTTGATATCGGTGACCTAAGGTCAGGTCAATTTCGTAACCTCCCCATAATAAGTCAATGGGGAAATATACAAATGCTAAGGATATGCATTATATTAGTCCAATTACTCCTGGATCATGTTATTATATGATATTCTTGATGGGACAAGTGTAAGTTTTGTTCAGTGACCCCTATTGGGTCATTTAAGGTCATGCGAGGTCACCATCACATTGTTGTCAATAACTCCCGACATAATGAATATAGAGAAGTAAAACAGACATCAATGTGTTTTTCTCGCCGAGACACGTCTTCCCATATGCAACATGCCCTACTTGGGTCACCACTTGACCTTGACCTGAGGTCAAATTTGTCAGTTCACTTAAAAAAGGTCACCATGTATATCATTCAAAGCGCCTTGACAAGATAAACACAATGACGTAAACAGTTTTCCGTTATCTGTATTGCATAAAAAGTTAATAGCGAAAACTATTTAGCAAAAAAACGTCATTTTTCCTTTTTTGACCTCTGGAGCCTCAAATGTTGACCTGAGATCAATTTTGAGGACACTTTAGCGATTGCAAATTTCACTGGCTGGTGTTTTCTTTTTCCGTTTGTTTCTAACTAGCATAGTTTCTGAGATATATGGGAATTTCTGGAGCGATGTCCTAAAACAGGAAAAAAAAACTGGAAAATTTGACCTTTGATGACCTCTGGTGACCTCAATTTTGACCTGACCTAAAACAATACTGAAATACTTTCGATAGAACATGTATCAAGCTATCCAATTCCGTTTTCCGCTTCTCGCTACGTAGCGTAGTTTTCGAGATCTCAGGGGGGCGGAAATCAACACCCCTGCAGTTCGTGTTCGGCGCAAAGCCCCTGCAGTGCGCGGGTTAAAGAAAATGCAATGTTTTATCTTTGGTGAATTGGGTTTGCAATTTCTTTTAAACTCTGTTTTCTACCATTTTTCAAATATTTATCGTTTTTCCACCAACATGGCGTCATAAAAAAATGATTATTTCCCGAACTACTTAACCAAGTTCAATTATTTTTTACAGCTTACGTATAATTGTTGTAAACTCAGCTACCGAAAATTTCAGCAAGATGCACTGTATGTGTAAAAGTTATTCAAGAAAAACCTCAGGGGGGCCTGTCAGGCCCTCCCGTAGGTCGAGGGTTAAAAGTTCCAGCCTTTGGACGTCAAAGTCCCGTATAAACTACGCTAGGCTACGTTCGCAAACGGAATAGTAATTAACCCTGGAGGCGCTGGGGGAGGCGTTTTTTTGCCCCCCTCCTTAGTTTTTCCCCGCCATAAAACGCATAGAGATATCGACTTGAATCTTTCAGCAACTTGAAATGAATAGCTAAGTCACATTGTGGCAAAAAATTGGGTCCCGGCCAGGTCAGGTCAGGCAAAATGACATGACCACCAAACAACTTATAGGTAGCACCACCGGCACAATGGTTAATCGAGCGACATGAAATGCATGGCACGTCATGAGGTAATTAGGGACTACAATATCTCGGATTTTCTATACTATATCGGTGACCTAAGGTCAAGTTATAAAATCGTGACCTTTTCAATGTAACCCTAGGGAAAAACGCATATTTATCAGTTGTAAAGGGATAAATTTAGTTCAAGTTTGCCCTAGCCACTAGTTTTGGCCAAAGACTAGACCTGACCGGGCCCCATATCACGTCTCTGCCAGCACCGGGGCCTTGAACTGGCCCCTACCAGGAACGGGCCCCTACCAGTAACTGGCCCGTATAAAAAAAAATGTAAGGAGCGGGCCCTGTTGTGATCGGGCCCTCGTCCTGACCGGGCCCCATATCACGCCTTTGCCAGCACCGGGCCCCTGTCTCGATTGGAACGTATCAAGAATATGCAAGGACCGGACCCTGTTGTGACCGGGTCTTCGTTTTGACCGGGCCTCATATCACGTATTTGCCAGTACCGCGCCCTTGCCTCGATCGGGCCTGATCAAGACTAGGCCCCTACAAGGAACGGGCCCGTGTCACCAGAACGTGATCGTATCAGTAATTTGCAAGGACCGGGTCCTTTTGTGACGGCCGACGGGGCCCTCGTCCTGACCGGGCCCCATATCACGCCTTTGCCAGCACCGGGCCCCTGCCTCGATCGGACCTGACCAAGACCGGGCCCCTACCAGAAAGGGCCCGTATCAAGAATATGCAAGGACCGGGCCCTGTTGTGACCAGGCCCTCGTCCTGGCCGGCCCCCATGCCACGCCTTTGCCAGCACCGGCCCCCTGCCTTGATCGGGCCTGACCAAAACCGGGCCCCTACCAGAAAAGGGCCCGCATCAAGAATATGCAAGGACCGGACCCTCGTCCTGACCGGGCCCCATATCACGCGTTTGCCAGCACCGGGCCCTTGCCTCGATCAGGCCTTACCAATACCGGGCCTCTGCCAGAATACGGGTCCTTTTGATGCGGGCCTCCTCAGAAATTTCGGGGGGGGGGGGGTCAGCTGACCCCTTTGACCCCCCCCCCCCCTCTGCGTGCGTCACTGTCTCCCGCAATAAATATAAGCCAAAAAAGAAACATTGTACAAATTAAAACTAATAATTAGATATTTTCTGACACCTAAGACTAGATCGTTAGTTGTTGATGACCAAATCCGATAAGACAAATCTGTGGTACGCTAGGCTGAACCCAGTGGCGGGTCAACGGTTGGGCAAAATGGGCAATTGCCCCCCCCCCCCTCAAACGAAACATTGGCAGGCAAATGTATGTTTTTACCCCCCCCCCCCCCCCCCCCCAACAACAACAACAACCAAAGACATGATTTTAAAAGTACTTGTACTATTTACCACTCCCCCGCTCAACAACTTTCGCTGACGGCGCCCTCATGTGGGAGTATGGCGCCTTTTTGCGAAATGTGTAGCGAAATTCGAAACACGAAACCAAACTCGAAACCTAGATCCACCACATGGTTGAATCTGATTGAATCTGAGCAGGGACGTAGCCAGGGTGGGGGCATGGGGGCAATGAGGGAAACAAAATATTGTTGACCTCGGGGTCACCGATGACGTCACAGGTCAGGTCAAGTAAAAAATGTTTGACCGTGTCAAAAGGTCTCGATGGATGGAATTGTCGCGCAAAATTGCGATATTAAACGCATAAGCTGTCGATAAATCGGTATGATTCGTGTGTCTGACACGTATAAGTACCTTTCTAAGCTGTTTATGACCTTGGGTCAGGTCAAGGTTATCCGAGGTCACGAGGTCAAACTGCAGATTACGGTCATTAGGCGTTGTAACACATGTTTATGGGTTTGTTTTTCGTCTAGAACGCTAAAAATGACCTTAGAACATTGTTTATTCCATATAAATAGAAGTAAAAGCAAAAATGTTTTTTATGCATAGTTATGCTGTGAGAAGTGGTCGATTTTTGTCATTTAAAAGTCATAACTCAGTCCTTTTTGAAGATATCGACTTCAAATTTGGTACACATATTCACCGCATACGTCTCGATCACATACATTCCGTTTTTTGGATAATTCTGATTTTTGCTTGAAAATTTTGTAAAAACAAAAACAAATGTATTTGGATTTCTCAAAATTTTGAATAAAAAACTAAAAAATCCGAGATTACAGTTTGGTAGCCCGGTCTATTTTCAGTAATTTGATTTAAGACAATTGAGTTTATCTCAACTATCGTACCTTTGACA